>NKYR01000069.1:1958-205644 GCA_003184365.1 Evernia prunastri
GATTGTATGTTATTTCGCCAGCCTTTCCGCCGATACGACTCAGCGTATAGATCAGTTTCTTTGACTCTGTAGGATAATGGTCGGCATTGACATCGAGCTTCTCCATTATCTTGATATGCCACTCGTCCCACTTAGGGTCAACGCCGTCAGTAAACATAGGAGGATCAGGGCTCTTAGGTGACAGTCGTTCTTTCGTGACTTCTGGCTGAGACTGAGTTCGCTGTTTCTTCTTTAGATCCTTATTCTCTTGCTTCAATGCAAAGACTTCATCTTGAAGGTCTATAAAGTCTTCTTCTCGGAGTTGTTGTACCTCTGTTTTCTTCTGTTCTCGTTCAAGCGCTAAGATCTTGGCTTGAATTTCTGTGTTAACCTTCTCATAGTGCCCGATAGCCAGGGCATAGCGATCAAGTTGCTCTGTATTGTGAATGCCAGCATCGCGTTGCTCACGGAGAGTTTGAATCATTTCTAGGGCTGAGAGTACGTTGCTCTCTACGGACTGAGTTAGGTCCTCAGGGGAGTTGATATTCCATGGATCCAGGGTTGTATCGAAGTTCTCTCCGTCCTTTGGGATCACTGAAAGTCTTCGATCTTTCGTTTGTTTTAAGAGGCTGCTGGCTCCTTGTTGAATTTCCTTGAGAGACTCTTGCAGTTCTGTNTGTGTTAACCTTCTCATAGTGCCCGATAGCCAGGGCATAGCGATCAAGTTGCTCTGTATTGTGAATGCCAGCATCGCGTTGCTCACGGAGAGTTTGAATCATTTCTAGGGCTNGATTGGCGTGGGCATACGTACGACTCAATCCTCGTAATTGTGGACCGTCTTACGAAGATGTCACATTACATAGCGGTGAACAAGACGCTCGACGCTGAGCAGTTCGCACAGGTTTTGATTGAGAACCTGATTCGCTATCATGGATTACCGGACTCGATAGTAACGGACCGTGGGTCGCTATTCACCTCTCAGTTCTGGTCTAGCCTTGCATACTTTCTGGGGGTGAAGCGGCGCTTGTCGACTGCATTTCACCCTCAGACCGATGGCCAGACTGAGCGACAGAATAGTACCATGGAACAATACTTGCGAGCATTCATCTGCTGGGAGCAGGACGACTGGGTGAAGTGGTTACCCACGGCAGAATTTGCTTACAACAATGCAAAGAACTCCATCATTGGCATGTCGCCATTTGAGGCTAATCTTGGCTATGAACCAAGGATGTCTTGGGACGAGGATATCGATCCGAAGTCTCGCTCTCGCGCTGCAGTTGACAACGCCAACCATCTGCTCACACTTATAGGTGTGTGTAAGGATGCTATCCTGGCTGCTCAGCAGTCACAGGAAGAATACGCCAACAGACACCGAAAGTCTCGAGACTACAAGGTGGGCGACCGCGTCTGGTTAAATACTAAGTACATTAGAACCAAGCGGAACAGGAAGCTGGAGTTCAAACACTTCGGTCCATTCCTAATCACAGACGTCATCGGATCGCAGTCCTATCGACTGGAGTTGCCGAGCGGCTGGCGAATTCACAACGTCTTTCATGTGTCCTTGCTGGAAAAGGACTCTTCAAAACAGGGGGAGGTAAGCCAAAGCCTAGAGAACATGGAATTCGACGAAGGCGATGCACATGACTACGTGGTCGCTGGCGTTGTGGATAGTGCAGTTTTTGAACCAGGCGAGGATGGCAAGGCAGGAGGCCTATACTATCAAGTTCACTGGGAAGGATATCCTGACTCNGACGCTGAGCAGTTCGCACAGGTTTTGATTGAGAACCTGATTCGCTATCATGGATTACCGGACTCGATAGTAACGGACCGTGGGTCGCTATTCACCTCTCAGTTCTGGTCTAGCCTTGCATACTTTCTGGGGGTGAAGCGGCGCTTGTCGACTGCATTTCACCCTCAGACCGATGGCCAGACTGAGCGACAGAATAGTACCATGGAACAATACTTGCGAGCATTCATCTGCTGGGAGCAGGACGACTGGGTGAAGTGGTTACCCACGGCGGAATTTGCTTACAACAATGCAAAGAACTCCATCATTGGCATGTCGCCATTCGAGGCTAATCTTGGCTATGAACCAAGGATGTCTTGGGACGAGGATATCGATCCGAAGTCTCGCTCTCGCGCTGCAGTTGACAACGCCAACCATCTGCTCACACTTATAGGTGTGTGTAAGGATGGTATCCTGGCTGCACAGCAGTCACAGGAAGAATACGCCAACAGACACCGAAAGTCTCGAGACTACAAGGTGGGCGACCGCGTCTGGTTAAATACTAAGTACATTAGAACCAAGCGGAACAGGAAGCTGGAGTTCAAACACTTCGGTCCATTCCTGATCACAGACCTCATCGGATCGCAGTCCTATCGACTGGAGTTGCCGAGCGGCTGGCGAATTCACAACGTCTTTCATGTGTCCTTGCTGGAAAAGGACTCTTCAAAACAGGGGGAGGGAAGCCAAAGCCTAGAGAACATGGAATTCGACGAAGGCGATGCACATGACTACGTGGTCGCTGGCGTTGTGGATAGTGCAGTTTTTGAACCAGGCGAGGATGGCAAGGCAGGAGGCCTATACTATCAAGTTCACTGGGAAGGATATCCTGACTCAGAGGATACATGGGAACCCTACGAGGGAGTCTCCCATCTACGGAAGTTGTTAGATAAGTTCCATAAGGAGCACCCTAACAAGCCCACAGCCGAATCAGTGGTCACCGGAAGGAAGCCACAACGACGTGTTTCAAAGAGACCTGCGCCGAAGAACAAGGGCAAGGGTATAGAAGGAAGCGTTGAACATCCGTGACAGTGCTGCAAACGGCAGTACTCTTTTGTCCATTTTCCTACCTAACGAGGAGGTTTTATGGTTTTAACGAGGCTAGCCCAGGCATTGTATGAGACGGAAGAATAGGAGTTCGAACGATGTCGATCCGACTGATTGACCCGGACTCTGAATCGGATGGATTTCAATTACTTGACGTTTGTCTGATGTTTGCTGACGCATTGTGGCATGGCTGCAATGGGGTATCGGTATTCGACATGCTGTTGTTCTTTTTTCAGGCTTGCTATCTCACAGGAGCTCGTCTTGGAAAAGGGGGGATAATTGTAAGGGCCATGAGGTCTCTAGGCATGAGGCGGCCTGTCAGAAGTCCAGGAATCCAACATACATCTAGGCCAGATCCGGGAGACTATCCCTCTGGTGCAGCTGTGCGGCTATAGCAGTCGCATAGTAAGTTTGCTTGGCATGGGGGTGCACTCTCCCCTGCTAAATATGCTGCCTCTGAGGATTCCCACTTGGGTTCCTCATGATTCAGTCTATCTAGTAACCAATATACGAGTTGCTCAGTCACGCATGCCTAGACCCCGTTACAAGATAACTGCAATAGCCTTATAATCGCATAATTCAATTAACTAAAAACGCTGAAATCTTCTAACTGTTATGACTTCATGATCAAATTGACTAAAAAGACTGAAATCTTCTGCCCGCAGGGCGAAATTGATTGAGAAAGCTAAAATCTTCTGACTGCAATAACTTTATAGTCAAATTAACTAAGAAGACTGAAATCTCCTGTCCGCAGGACGGAATTGATTGAAAAAGCTGAAATTTTCTGACTGCAATGACTCTATAATCGCATAACTCAATTGACTGAAAACGCTGAAATCTTCTGACTGTTATGACTTTATAATTAAATTGACTGAAGAGACTGAAATCTTCTGTCCGCAGGACGGAATCGGCTGAGAAAGTGAAATTTTTCTGACTATTATAGTGACAAATCGATTGAGAAGACTGAAATCTTTTAACTCCATAACTGTATTGCCGAATTAACTGATAAGACTAAAATCTCTTATCCTCAGAGCGAAATTGGCTGAGAAAGCTGAAATCTCCTGAATATAATGACTTCATAGCCGAATTGACTGAAAAGACTAAACTCTCTCGTTATGATCGCATAACAAATTTTACTGAGAAGATTAAAATCTTTTGCTCGTAGAGCGAAATTGATTAAAAAAGCTAAGATCTCCTAAATACAATAATCGCATAATCGAATTGACTTGAAAGGCTGAAATCTTCTGTTATGCGCATGATCAAATTGATTGAGAAGACTGAAATCTTCTATCCGCAGAACGAAATTGACTGAGAAAGCTAAATTCTTCTGACTGCGATGACTTCATAATCAAATTAACTTGAGAGATAGAAATCTCCTATCCGCAGGACGGAATTGGCTGAGAAAATGAAAACTGTATGGCTTTATGACAAATTGACTGAAAAGACTTGATTCTCGTGTCCGCAGGGCGAAATTGATTAAGAAGCTGAGTCCTCTGAATATAACGACTTTATGACCGAATTGACTTGAAAGACTGAAATCTCCTATTATGCGTATGATCAAATTGACCGAGAAGACTGAAATCTTCTACCCGCAGAGCGGAATCGGCTAGAAAAGCTGAAATCTTCTGACTGCAATGGTTTCATGGCAAATGAACTGAGGATATAGAATACTCTGACTGTAATGACTTTATTAACTAGAGTAGCTAAAATCTCTTGTCCGCAGACTCAAATTTAGTGAGAAATTATAAACTACTCATCGTATGACTATATTTGACTGATGTTGTTACATGACTGCATTGATTAATATATGACGATGATTGAGTAAGATAGATTATCAGAAGAAGTGAATGTGGGGTAAGTCACGTATTTTCGAGTTACTTTCGCGACAACGCAGAATATTAATGCAAATAGTGAAGAAAATATGCAATTGCTCTGAATGAGAAGAATCGATTGAAGAGACAATTACCTGTGGGATGGCATGGTCTTTGTAGGCCATTTCATACCAAAGAAGGATCTGGATCCCCCACTCTGCCATAGCCTCTCGCTAGCCTGAAATAATGCAATATATATGCGATATGCGCATATACAAAGGATGACGATATGCATGTGTGAGCGACTAACCCCCAGTCCTGCTGTGGCGATGAGTTAGATTATCACCATATCTAAAAGATCATCACATCATTTCCTTATGATCTTTCATCATCTTATGAAGCTTTCGTAAAAATCATCCTAAACAGTCAAGAAAAGGATCACGATGACAAGCTTTTGAAACCGAATTTCGATATTATTATCGTGTAATCGTTGAATAGAGGGAGACGTCAAAAACAAGTCTCTCAAAATAACGAGAGAAGCCTGGGCAACATCTTTAAGCCAAACACCAGTGCCTGTACCCACGTCGGCGATAGCTCGTAATTTCCGGGTTGGGACACAGGGAGGGAGAAGACGGCCATGTGCCAAAGCTTTCGAAGAAACTCGTGCTGGGTTTCAAAGCGGCTGTATTCCACGCTGTCTCTCTAGAGCGTGTATGCTTCGTTTTTAGACAGTCCTATCGGACTATTCTTGAGCCACAAGAACGAGGTAAGCCACTTGCAATGATTGTCTGTGAACGCATGATTTGTAAATATCTCATTGGAGATGGCTAGGACTGATGTTCTTAACTACAGACTAGGTAATGAAGTGCAAATGCAGCATGATGTTCGCGCTGACAATCATAGTACAGATTGATGGTGGGTCCAAAAGCCCTTGGTTGCCAATCGGAAGATCATTATTTTGAGCAAGGCAAGGTGGCCTTTTCGGCTACATGACTGGGCCGTCCGGAATATGGATTATTTATCGGGCAGCCTTTTAGCGTATTCAAAATCCGTTTCGGCTCTTGGCACTGGAGATTCGACGCCCCCCCCATAGAGTTTTACACCAAAATATGCGCATCTTCTCACAATCATCATATAACAATCAACAAATATCGCAAACAGTCAATTTTTGAAGCTCTACACCCTCAGCTCTAGCTATCTCTTATTCATTATGTTCTATAATCTTTCTATTGATGCAAATAGCAAGCATAAAGTCGAGCATCTTCTTTACTTTAATTGAAAGTCTCATGTAATTGCTAAAGAGCTACGCTCTATCGATATATTATGTATTACTCGTATCGTCTAGAATTGAAGTTAGTGTCTACAAATATATCGCACTACGAGATTTCTATCTTATGCTTAATCTGCTGATCGCCCTCGTCGAGTTATTATTGCTGTAAAGAACTGGTTATTGAAATATTAGAGTCGAAGATTATGGGTCTTTTAAGACGAGTTCGTTATAGTTTTAGAAGAAGAGTGAACTATTATAGTCAGTCAGTCTACGATTAGTCGATTTTTGAAAGAGATTAGAATTAGTCGAAAAGTTGAATAGAGAATAGATAATACACAAAGTTCAGAGCTGCGAGCGGATTGGTAGGTCTTTATATATAATGTGATGATAAAATAGCTGATCTTTCTTGACGAGGCTCTGTTTAAGCAGCAGACTGGCTGACGATATATGATTTATTCTTCTATTGATTAGTCCGCGATGTCAGAACCGTGCCCAGAGTCAAGTCTAATGGGGGTAAATTGAATAAGACAACTAGATAAAGAGCGAATATGTACACAGGAGAAGAGCGCTTAAATACTAGGAAGAATCCCCGCTAGCCTATGTGATAATGAGAATGTGTCAATGACCAATAAATACTCTATGTGCCTGACACATAGCCATAAACACTCCCTTTGTACCTGACAGCTAGGGTACGTCCGTAACACGCGAGATGGATGAACGATATGACAAGAGGGCGTATCTGGAGCATTCTATCTGCATACACAGTTGATGGATATCTATTTTATACGACAATTCGTGAGGGATATTTCAATGTAGAGGACTTTTTGGTCTGAGTTCGAAACGACTTGTTATTTTATTGCAATCTCTATTCTGTAGTTAATAGTATTATATGTTTCGACAACGTCAGTCTTTATCTGGATCCTCGCATCGAATAGGTTATTCTGGAGACTGGGCTCATGATTAAATTTCTTTCCCCATACTCGCCGGATTTCAGTTCAATTGAGTTGTCATTTGGTATTCTTAAGGCATGGATGAGACGTTATTGAAGGCGGCTTTGACCGACCTTTGATGGAGACTTTGGAGGCTTTCTTCGGTTCGCAATTGATTATAGTGAGTGTGATCAATATGCACGATAACATTTCAAGCATGCTGCTGGAGGGTATATCTTCGAGGGGGATTACGAGGTTTTGGAACGAGATCTCGAGGTCTGGTCTTTGGAGCGCGACGATGAGTAGTTTGAGTGTGCTATAGTAACGCGTAATCATGTAGATAGCTTCATATTTGACTATTTGGGATAGTTGCAACTTTTTGGTGGATTTACGGAGTAGATGCGTATGTTACAGTATAAAAATGTATGGGGGGTGCGTCGGATCTCCAGTGCCAAGAGACGAAATGGATTTTGAATACGCTAATTGCGGGCCATTATCTGGTTCTTGACCCCGCGGGCCCTGAAGTCAGCCCCGAAAATTGTTCAATTCTCGAGATAGTCTACTTTGTCTTCACCTGTCCCACCATTGGATCTCTGAAAACTTCACCACCAGCAGTGGTTTGCATAATCCTTCCTTCCATATTCAAAATTGAGAAAAGGCTTCAGCAGCAAGGCAGTAATGTCTGTCGTAAACAATGACGTCCCTTCCCTCGACAGCTCCGCTGAATCATGGAGCAACGCCTCTGCCAGCTACGCTGAACGTGTGGGTCGTATGTGCCGCTATGCCGCCGACCACCTCGTTCAAGAAGCACACACTACTCATGCCTTTTCCCCGCAAGATTCTTACGTCCTCGACGTCGGCACCGGTGCGGGCGCTGTGCCAGAAAGCATCATCAGTTCCTTTCCTGGCATCCGAATGCTCGCTACAGATATCGCCCCGGGTATGATCGAGGCCGTCGACAACAAACACATACCCAACGTCTCTACACGTGTTGTCGATGCGAGTCAGATGAACAATGCCTCAGGGCTCGGGACGGATGGCACATTCAGCCACGCCTTCAGCACATTCATGATCATGTTTACCTTGGAGCCGATGAACGTCGTACGCGAGATGCAGCGTGTGCTTAAACCGGGTGGGCTCATTGGCTTGGCTCTTTGGGGCGAGGTAGTCGGACCCAACAAGCTATGGGAGGAGGCTTGTCAGACGCTCGATCCTACGTACAGATTGCCCTCGCCATTCATCGATCCTAATGCTTGGCGCACACCACGCGAGGTCGAAGATGCTCTTCGCGCGGTGGGCTTCAAGGAAATACGCACGGAAGTGTACAAGGTGCCCTTTGAGTTCGAGGATACAGCCTCCTATTTGCGATTCTGGTACGGGGCTCGGAACCCTGTGGCAGATCGATTCAAAGAGTCGTTCAAGGGTGATCAGGAAGAAGCGAAAAGGGCTTTGGAGAAGGTGCTGAAAGAAAGATACAACGACGCAACAAGCATAGTGGCTGAGACCGTTTTAGCCGTTGGGAGGAAATGATGGATTCAGCACCGATCGAGGCCATTATCAGGCCCGACAGTAGCAACTGCGACTGATTGAGAGCATAAAATGTGATAGATGTATTGGGCCGCTCTATTTACATCGGAGATTATGCACGATTATCAGAACGTGTGCGAACCGTACATCAAGCAAGCAAGATCAATTATGACCAGCAGTAGTCTTCTCAACCTTGATCTGATTTGGCTTCGGGAGAGGCTGCATCTCCACATCTTGAGGACTAGACGCCAAGATCTCTGCATGGGACGTGGTGGATCCGTGCCCTGTGTTCCTCTTATACGACACGCCGCGTGATCGGTGGGAACGCTCGGATCCAGCGGGGGACGAACCGAGCGAAGCAATACTCCGTACGCTGCGCACGATACTCTCGAGACCCTTGGTGCGGAATAGACCGTACAACGTTGGAAGGCATGCTGCAGTCAAGCCTAAACCTGCTTCGATGATACACCAGTAAATTCCGTTCGTCGAGAGGACTGCGCTTGAACTGTTAACGTATATTCGGAACTAGTGTTTCTTGCACTCACAGTCGATATCGCTTTTCGCTACGTATTCAGCATCGAGTGACTGAATGTATATGACCATTCTTGTGGTTGATGCTGCGATGGTACTTCTCGCCGTGTAAGTGGAAATACTATAGGGTGTAGAGGAGGGGGGTCAACCTACAGCAAACCCAACGCAAATACGCATGTGACGCCAACTTTGCGGCGTGCTGACATGTGCAGCGACCATACCTAAAGCCTCGATCAGTGAACATGCTTCTTAAAGACTTCGGACCCCGCGGGGCCATACAAGAGGCATAGGAAACAGCAGGATGGCAACGTCAAAGATGAAGTCTGATATAGCGTATCCGAGATGCAGTTGCGTCGAGTTGTTACAGTTTTCCTTTTCGTCCGCGAGTGACGTCCAGTAATGAGACGGGTGCGTCTTGCAAACGAAAAGGTAGCTGAAGAAGAATGCCACAACCCATCCAGCGATAAGGATGACCATTCCATGTATGACGCCTTTGAAGGCTTTACCTTTGCCCTTGGCGAAGATGCGCTTGTAGAAGAACATGAAGCTGAGCTTGATCAGGCCCAAACACGGTATCTGCATCAACTCGATTGACCACAAGACCTAGGCACCTTGTCAGCGTTCTAACGTTCCCTCGTTGACGACGTTGGTCATACGCACTTTCCGAGTCGTCTGCTGCTGATATGATGCAGAGTGCAACTCAGCGTAAGGGCTTGCTGGTTTGGGAGTCGGATACCCGACTGAATGGAGGGCGACGCCTGCGCGACTCAGATCAGCACGGACATGTATAGGCAGATTTGAGCATCTACTAGACTTGCCTCGAAGTGCCGAAGCACACATTCCAATCAACAGAACCTGGAAAGCGAATTCCATTAGCCTTGTTATGTTTCTTCCCTGCTTGCAGCACGATGGCATACCAAGGCTGGAATGGTGAGCCAGTCGTCGGACCCCAGCATAGCATTTTGCGTCTTCCTGGTGTAGAACCTCAAGGCCACGACGGAGACACAGACTGGAGGCCATATTGCACCAGCTGTTATGATGAGAGGAGCGGTAAGCCGTTCACTGGCCATGATATCTGTGGTCTGACTTGAAAGGCCCTGTGTACGATGAACTCTGAACGGTTTTTTGCCCTGCACCAGAGATGGAGAAAAGATGTTTGGGGACAATTGCAGGCAACAGAAGCGACACGAAGGTTGGCCAATCATGGGGACGGGGACAGAGGGGCGGTAACTGTTGGGGGCATGAGAAAGTCTTCGGAGGGTCTCCCGTTGATTGATGGAACGAAGTGCAGCTGCAAATTCGGTGTGCCTGGGGAGCCACGAGAGTAACCTCTCCAATCCTCCATTGTCTAGCCAATTGCATCCACTCGCATCTGACTTTTCGAGAGATTACCTCTACTCCAATGACAGCAACTTTAGCCTGTGGCGAGCAAAAATGCCTCACATGATTGGGGATTTTTTCTTGACCATAAGCAGGGTCCCTTGGCTTCGGAGAATTTTGTCCCCAAGGGGAATTCGTCCCGTACCCCGTATGCAGGAGATCAGAGAACGCCCGCCAACGGGATGACTAAGAGTAGTCAACATCGATGGGGACAGGGCGTGGGAAGTCCTGGTAAGGAGTTATCTAGCTGGGGATTTTTGACGCCTGGGAAGCTCGCGGGGTTAACTTGTAGGGTATCCAGTATGACTTGATCAATCAAACAAATAAACAAACAATCAATCAATCCATCAGTTCCGTAACTCGATGCAAATATCGTGCGGTATGGCATGTAGAGGGATAGACGCACGCCCATGACGGCAAAGGTCGCATAAGCATGCCAGTCATTAACGGCCCTCCCCGTGCTTACTTACTCTACCAGGCTGAGGCCCAGCGCAGAGCTTGTTTTTGTAACTATTGGGGAACTAACAACTTATGGGGGAATTCCTTTGTGAAGCGGCAGGATCCCTTTGGCTGTTACTACGGCCGTAAGGTAGCTAGAGTAGATTATGGGCCTACTCCTAGGGCTGAAGCGGGTAGTAAGATAAGGTAGGTACTTTGTAGCTGCTTGCTGTTGCAATGGAACCTGGAACCTGGAACCTGGAACCTGGAACCTTGCGCACACGGGATCCTACTGTCGGAGATATTTAACAGTTAGAAAAATCGTGTGGGGATTCCCACGTACCCTATGGCCTATGGCTCTGGAGTGTCTGCTCCACATAACTTGTGTGTAGAGTACTTCACTCGAGAGATCAGAATTCAAACGGTACTCGTATAGGATACAGATCCTAATGCAGGGAAACATAGAGTACGGAAACGGACGTCCAATATCCGCACTGGCAGCGTGATCAGATGCATTCCAATTTCCACTCATACGCCCTCATTCTCTCACCTGCAGAAGCGTTAAAAACTGCAAACAAGATGCGGATGCCATCCGTCTCCTCGGGTCTTGCTTACTTAGTAACAATGATGATCATCCCTCCATCCACACTCTTCTTGTCTTTCTTAACAACATCATAGCGCGATCCCTTGTCTCTTCTAATCTTAAAGTACTTTATTCCACCAGTCGCGTGCTGCGTGTTGCGAGTGGCGACAACATCTTCCGGTTGGCTAAACAGCTGCCAAAGGTTCGCTAGCAAATATGGGGCACCAGGGGCATCATTATTATCGCTCCCCGATGTTGACCGCAAGTGGATGCATGAGCTTAGGTAGGTATGCTTGGAAGTAAGATGGTCAAGATTTCACTACTCCCAGCTAGAACAGCGCATCAGATGGATGCATTAGCCATATCTGACCGCCATTGCTCTCTCCGCCTGTAAACTCGGTTGTCCTCGTTTCGAGTCTGCTAACTTCCAAGGATGAGTTTAATATATGCACTCGCACCCCAACTGTGCACGCTGCCCAATTGCCAGAATGAACACCTTGGGCTCGGAAAAATTAATTCACGAAAGATGTTTCAGCAGCAGCCTTCCCTCAGCGGATGGAGCATGCTTCATGGCCGAGAAAGCCATTGCCTTGTGCAACTAGTCCCTCTTCTCTAGCCTTGCCAGCATCCCCTCGACTTCAATGGGGTAAGCGTGGTCGCCATTAGCTTTGGCGTCTGCTTTGGCGCCTGGTGAGCGCTCGTCGACTTAGAATGGTCAGCTTTGCATTCACGGCCGATTACACTGTATCGACCTACTCATTGCAATCGGCGCTGAGAGCACACAGAGACTGAGGACGGCGACTGCCAGAACGACATTTGGAAGATGCATGGTACGGTCTTGTGACTTCGCGTGAGATTTGGTGGCAGACAAGACTGTAGTGAAAAGCAACGAGGTTCTGAAGCTTTGTAAATGAGTGATTATCTTGGCTTTCGAAGAAACAGTCAGGGCGTGGCGAATGGATATTGTAGGATGAGTAGACAAGTGGGCTCTCCGTTATATGCTTCGTTTCTCCAAGACCGGCTTTGTCGACGTCACTCCAGTCCGCTGTGTGATCGACTTGCCGCGTAGCATGCATATTCCGGCCGAATCCATGTCGGCTGTTAAGGCTCTCCAAATGTACTAGCTCGATCTGGGACGACCGAATGCCTTCCCATTCGTGCATGTGATCGCCATTGCATTGCCCGATGGCTGCGAAGAACATCCTTCTTGTTTACGGCATCATGACGTCGAGTATGCCATCCTCCCCGGTGAGCTAGCGCGGCTGATGTTTGCGTATCTGATTCGGCTTCTGCCGTCTCATAGAGTTTAATATTTGAGTGCATAACAAAGGCGTAGAAGTTATCTTCGACCAAGAACCTCATTAGAACACACACAATCATGGACATGCAGAAAGAGCCATTCATACTCCCTAGAACCTCGAGCGAGAGTTCTCCTGACGGCTGCTACAAGTGCCACGAAAGCAAGACGCCACATCAGCGATTGAAGTACTGGCTCGGAACAATCCTCGTCCATACCTTCATTCTATTGACCACTGTTACACTGTTTACCGGCCTTCTAAGCCCTTTCAACGCCCCAGCAAAGAAGAGCTTGCCATCTAGATATTGTGGGTAAAACCCTTAGACACAAGTGATTTGGTGCTGACAGGCATGAAAAAGCACCGATAAGAGAAGCAATCGAATATGAGACTTTGAGACCTAGATCTGACGCCTGGTCCAACAGTATCTACAGCGAGGCATCTCACGAATCGGACGCCGCATGGAACGAGCTCGTAGCATGTATGGATCCTCCTATCTCGATCCTGGCTGGATGCTGACAAATAACTACTCGCCCAGTTCGTGGAGTCACCCTTTCTGATGAAGAAGCGACGAGGCTCAACATGTCAACTTTGCCGGTCAAGGACGGCCACGCCACTGTTTTCGGATTCAGTCATAATATTCACTGTATTGTACGTTGTCAACAATCCCATGGATGTAGCCGAATCCTTGCTGAATAGCAACAGAGATTTCTCCGTCAAGTCATCCACTCTGACTACTACTACCCAGAAGAGACAGAGGAGCAGCGTGCAGAGCATATTTTTCATGCCCGTAGGTCCTCACAGGAGTTTTCTTTCTCTTGCTCTACCCGACCTTCAAGGAGACACTCAAATAACCCCTTCCACTCCGCAAAACAGATCACTGCCTTGAAACGATCCGGCTCTCCGTCATGTATGTCCCCGATCTGACGACTCTCGAGCTGTATTGGGAGTCTCAAGAAGGCAGGAAGTGGGAGGTCGCGGCGAAGTCGGACAGTCAGAGGGAATGCGTCAAGTGGGATCCCTTGAATGAATGGATGGCGCCCAGGCATTACAATCTGAATGATCTGGCGCTGGGATCAGAGCTTGAGATCGATGGTACAGCGTGAGCGGGGAGGGGCCTCGGTTGGACGGACACCGATGGAGATGGCGTTCATGGTCCTGCTGAGTGGGGGAACAGCAGAAGAAGGGTACAACTTGTTGATAGTTTTCTTGAGGGGGAAACAGGAGAAGAAAAGTACAGCTTGTCCCTACCGGGCCATTCCTCAACCTCTTGAAATACTTCGGCCCATCCCCATTTTTTATCATATTTTTCGGATCATGCAAGGCGTCCTTTCGAGGAGCTGAAGCGGAGCTTTCTGCTATATGGTGCCTCCACGGCTTGCTTCCCATGGCATCCGCAGTCACGCAAGGTATATGTGAGCAGGTTTCCTCCTGAGAACCATGCGGCCCAGCAGGTGAGTAATTGCCCGAGAGAAAGGCCGATAAGCTTATGGGCCTACCTTCGCAGTTAGTGGGTAAGTACTCTGTCTCGAAAAAGACAAGCCATGTGGAGTCAGCATCCTCGGGCCCATCCTCACCCATACTCTAAGGCTGCTCGTCGTATTCGTATCCGCCGAAGAACCGCTCCATCGCCGCGCTTGCCTCGGAAGGGAGGGAGGATCCTGTTCACTCGTAAATGCTCTGTAGGTAGCAAGATAAACAGCTCTGAACAGGGATGGCGATGGTGGAAATAGTTTGGTTTCGAGGGAAAACTGCACCAACTACTGCAATATGTCATTGTTCAACATATTGATTGGCGTGAAATCGAATTTAGTGTGGACATCTATTATTGAGCATAGCAAGAAAATCCGTGTAAGGTGTGACAGTTGTATCCATCAGGTGTAGAGATTTGTCCCGTCGATCGCATAGTATATCGCGCAGTACGGACTACAACAGTAATTACTCCACATATTTGCCAAGCCACTAAATTTTCAACCTAAGGTACTTCTTTCACACTTCTTTTCTTCCCCACTTCACTCTTCTCTCAACAGTCTCTACCACATCTTTAACATGCGAGAAGCACATCTATGGCTTTCTGTTGAGCTTATATTGTGTTCCTTCCTTGACGTGGCCTCGCCATCTTGATAGCGCCGCTTCGACTACCACCAGCTCGTGGATACTTGTACAGCCAATCGCTCCACAATCAATCAAGCAATCAATCAATTGATCGATCGATCAATACCACATATCCTATGAGCCACCAGCGATCTGTATCTATCTACAACACTGTCTTCTTAGAGTAGCTTGAAACCAAATCTCAGATCTATACAGTCTAGTCTACCTTATAATTCGGTGTCAACGATCTTGGTGTTTCATTTCTCAACAACACTTCAGTGAGAAATCCAGCAAGTCACTTGTCGATTCAAAAACCCTGCGGATCTTCGGACTCGTTCATCACCAATACCGCCTCATCTTGACTAACTTCACCGACCATGCCGGTAGCACTACTTCATCAGCAACCTCGGAAGGCTAACGCCTTCAACACAACAAGACTACATGTACCACTGCGCAGTGCTTGTGGCCGTGCCGAGAAGCTAGAGACTTCGGCGTACAGCATGGACAGCACGGCGAGTGCCCGTCCGTTTCCATTTCTCGCACTACCCCCTGAGCTTCGCAATATGATTTATCGCTTAGTCATCGTTACCGGGCAATGTCTCAGCATTCGAAACATGCATCTTTGTGAATTCAAGAAGAGCCAATATAGTGGCGCCTATCAGTCCAGATCAACCTACGTGGCCATGGATCATCAATGCGACGTACAGGCCGAGCCCGGAAGGTGGCTAGCTGATATGATCCCGTCATGCTTGGTCAAAGACAAAAGGTTTGGACCTTGTATGAAAACAACTTACACACTTGACAAGCCACAATCCATCCACACCACGACGACAGCAATGCTGTCCCTCAACAAAGAGTCCCGAAAAGAGGCTGCGTCTATCTTCTATGGCGAGAACGCTTTCTACTTCGCCGCCATGAGCTCACTTGTACCTTTTATGAAAGACCGTACCGTAGAGGCTCGCCAATACATCCGAGTATTGGGCTTGGATCTCAAAGTCGATCACCGGGATTGGTATGCTATCCTGGCGGAAAACAGCAGACCGGCGAGCTGGAACACAGCCTTCTCATCGCTTGCGGAGCTTCATCTGAACATAAAGCAGCTGAACATCCGGATCGACGACAGCAGATCGGAGATCCTCAGAGACGGTCTGAACCTTCGGTCCCGGTCGATGCTTTGGCTGCACAAACTCAGCAAACTGGACAACCTGGAGATGCTAGGTGTTAGATATGGTGTCGCACAATGGAAGTTGGATGGCCGCTTGGGGCAATGTGATACATTCGAAGAGGAAAAGTCCCAGACCGAACAAGAACTGTGGCGGTTCCTTGCACCTAAAATGCTCAAAAAGGAGGCGGACGACCACACTCCCGACGCATTGCAAAATCGTCGCATCTGGGACTCGTCTGACGACTTCGTATGCGCACACACCACCTTTACGGACTTGAGACTGCTTGGTGACTTCGGCTCTGACTCCGACTCCGATGATGAGTAGCATTTGCGCGAATCTATTTTAGTTTTTTGCGAGTTTTAAGCCACGCTACGCGGCCGTAGGAATCGCTCTCTTCGCGAATGTCGATTGATTATGCTATCGGCCTTGCAGTTCTTAGTCGAAAGTGATTGCACAAGTTTGAGCCACAGTTGATTACAAACCAGACAGAAGTATTTTTGGGGGAAAGTGAGGACGTTGATCTTCTAAGGTGTCACCGTTGGACCACAAGCCTTGGCGAATACTCGCATCAAGGCGGTTGAAAAATGTTCTCATCAGGCAAGAGCTATGCGTGCTTACATCCTGCTCTCTTCATCTGAAATCAAAGCCAATGCAATAGAATTGACACGAGTTGTCCGGCGGTCTCCTGCATTCTAGCGCGGTCACATTTACTTTCGTGATTTTGCCGGTCGTAACAGAGCACTTCGAATTCAAGAGTCTCCGGCTTTCAGACAACACTGGCTTCGCTGAGGAAAAATTTCTCTCCCGTTTTTACCCACCGAAGTCCACAAACGCCCGCACGGCAGGCAACGCTCACGTAGAAAGATTTAGTGACAACGATTTCGAGGCTAGTCATATATTTCAAATGCTATAACAATTAAATCTCCAGCTTCCCATCCGCTCAAGTCCCCCCATTAGCCCCACCCGCCTCCTTCCCCTTCCCCTCCACAATCTTCTTCAACTCCTCCACCTGATCCCTCAGCGCCCTAACCTCCAACACCGCGACGTCAGTCTCCACATTCGGCCTCGTGCCCTCCACCCTTTTCGTCCACCCCTCGCCCTCAAAGTCCAACTCCCCGCTCATCTGCTCCCACTCCTGCACCTCGTCCTCGTCGCTCTCGCCGTTCCGCCGGTTCCGCTTGACCTTGTACGCCTGCTTCGTCTCCAGCCAGGCCGTGATGAGCAGCAGCGGCGAATAGGTGACGCCCATGACGTAGTTGTTGAGGCGCTCGTAGCGGGCCGAGGGCATCCACCATTCGAAGGGGATGATGAGGAAGAAGACTTCGATGAGGTTGAAGGGGGCGATGAAGACGTTTTCGTCCGGGGCGCGGACGAACTGCATGGTTTTTTGCGAGAAGAGGGCCATGTATTCGTCGATGGCATTGTCGGTTATGTCGGCGTAGGCGGAGTTGTAGAGGGCGATGAGGATGTTGAGGAGGACTGAGGGGGGTTTAGTACTGATATGGCAGTTCTTATCGGTAGGATTCTCGTCGGGGAGAGGTGGGTGGGGGGGCCAACTCACCAACCATGACCACGAATGTGAAAATGTAATACAGTATCAATCCAAATGGTGGCGCGAACTTGTCGAATCCCTCAAAGTCGGGACTCTGCATCACGCTGTTCAACATGGCCTTGAAGATGAAGCCCGTCACGTACGAGTTATCATCCACCTGATCCAGACCAATGAAAGCTTGAAGGAATCCAACCATGACTATAATGAGCAGCGCGAAGAAGATGAGCGATTCCTTCATCATCATTTTCAGCACGACTAACATGGCGCCAAAGAACCGGAAAGTATCCAAGTAGAGCAGGAGCCGCATCCAGAACATTGGCGCGGAGAAAGCGAGGAAATTGTAGCTGAGCTCGTTGAACTTGCGCCGTTGGCCCGCGTCGTCGTTGACAGGATAGCCTAGAGCGAGGACACGGGTCACAAAGGAGACACAGAGGAGGGCGTAGAGAGTGCTGTTGAAGACGTTCCAAAATCCAATGTAGTAGCGTCCTACTTTCCAGAATTTGGCGATTTCATCGAACATGAACCCTGCAGTCATGATGTAGAGGACCCCTTCGACGACATCCAGATCTCCCGTACTGTTGATGGTGTTGATGGCCGCCGTGTACAGAGCCAGGTAGAGGACGGAGAAGAAGATTTGCACGACGTTTTGATACACGGGAGCGCGCATGCGGTCAGGATCGAAGTGAGCCCAGTAGTTGGTGTTGGCTTTCTGCGTCCAGGGTATGAAATTCGAGGGGTACTGATCGTCTTGGACGAGCCAGCCGCGCCAGAGGTAGGTGATGCACTTCTGATAGCCCGAGCTGCCTATGACCCGCAGAGCGTGCAAGTCCACCGCCCGCTCGACCGCATTGGTAGGCTCCGTCGGCTCGCCTCCGATGAGGATCGAGTAGCGCTTGAGCAACAGGTCCTGCAGGAGATAATCCTGATCCTCCTCCAGCTCAATGAGCTGTTTCGCCAGGATTTCGCAGGCCGTGGCGCGCACGTTGTGGAGGTCCGCGTCCCACAACTCCAATATCGCCTGACGTCTGAACCACCGGTAGCAGACCAGCAGACAGTATACCACGCATGCTTCGTGCTCTTTCCCGCCTGCGGATTTGGCCGTTGCGATCACTTTCCTAGTGATGACCGGTGAATTGGCCTTCGTGACTTTGAACTCTTCGAGTTCGCAGGGAATGACTTGTTCGATTTGGTACTTGAGACGTAGTGCGACCTTTGTAACGGCTTCTGGGGGCATGGCGGAGGGGACGATGTCGTTGCGATTGGTGGGAAGGACTGGATGGTTCGTTAGCTAATAGGCACTTCACAACCCGGAAGAATAGGTGTCTTCTTACGGCGGCGCATCTCATCTCGTAGACCGCGGCGGTCTTGGTTGTCCAAGCCGAAGAGCTTCTTCCACTGCACCATCTTGCCTATCTGAATCAATACTCAGTTAGGCAGGTTAGCAGGTAACCGCAGAACAGTCTACAGTCTAACATTCATCCTGTATGGCGGATTGGAGAGCAATATTCTACACCAAATAAATTCTCAATTGAGGTGCCCCGCTTATGAGAGTCTCTTGAAGTCTTCATCTTGAGTTGCGTCCGCCTACTACTTGGAAATAGTGCCTTGGCTCAACCTTGGCTTGCGATCGCCGGGTCACCAGAGTGAAAACTTGGCATATCAGCCCTACACGAATTTGATCTGAACTTGTCCAAACCAGTCATAAACTCAGGCTTCGTTGACAGTAACCAAACAGCTGCCAAAGCATCTGACACGATTTAAGAAATATTGACACCACACGACACAGCGTCGCAAAGCCACTGCCTACCCGCGCGGGCAGCCTTGAAACCGCCAGCCAAAGGCAGAGGTACAGAGTAGCACAGAGAAGATGTCTCTCACTAATTGCCGGTTCTACGAGAACCGGTACCCCGATATCGATGAGTTCGTCATGGTGAATGTATGATAGCTTTGTCTCGTTCTCGCCACCAGTTCCAGAAACCTGCTAACTTTGCGCACAGGTCAAACAAGTAAGCCCCCGCTTCGTTCGGAAATACCAAACCATGACTCACGAAACCACAGATCGCTGAAATGGGCGCCTACGTCAAGCTCCTCGAATACGATAACATTGACGGCATGATACTACTCTCCGAGCTCTCCCGACGGCGTATAAGGAGTATACAAAAGCTGATCCGCGTGGGGCGAAACGAAGTAGTGGTCGTGCTACGAGTTGACAAGGAGAAGGGCTACATCGATCTATCTAAGCGGAGAGTGTCGCCGGAAGATATTGTCAAGTGTGAGGAGAGATTCAACAAGGGAAAGATGGTCGCGAGTATCATGCGCCACGTAGCTGAGAAGACCAAGACGCCAATGGAGACGTTGTATCAGGAGATTGGGTGGCCCTTGAACAAGAAATACGGACATGCGGTTGATGCTTTTAAGCTTTCGATAACGTGAGTCCATCATGCTCTATCTCCAAGCTCCACTCCTTACCTCTACCGTCCCTTCCATTACACTTTTGTAGTATACTAAATATTGGTTGTAATTTAGCAATCCAGACGTTTGGGCTGAAGTGACCTTTCCATCCGACGTTGTAAAAACCGAACTCCAGTCCTACATTTCAAGACGGTTAACCCCTCAACCCACAAAAGTCCGCGCCGATGTCGAAGTGACCTGTTTCGGCTACGAAGGTATCGATGCGGTCAAGAACGCTCTGCGGGCCGCCGAAGCCCAGAACACCGCCACCCAGACCCCTTCGAAAACGGCTGACGGCCTGGACATACCCCGTCCCAACGAAGCTACAGTCAAGGTGAAATTGGTGAGCCCGCCTCTGTATGTGCTCACAAGTCAGTGTCTTGAGAAGAGCACGGGGATCGCGTGTTTGGAGAGGGCGATTAAGGAGATCGAGGGGAATATTAGGGCGAATGGAGGCGGATGCGTTACGAAGATGGCGCCAAAAGCGGTGACGGAGAATGACGATGCGGAGTTGCAAGCATTAATGGAGAAGAGGGAGAGGGAGAACGCGGAGATCAGTGGGGATGAGAGTGTTAGTGAAAGTGATGAGGGGGTTATTGCTGAGAAGATATGATGGGATGATCGCTGTGGTGGTGGTCGTGATGATGGCAGGCAGGCATGTAGGTATGCAAGTTCATCATCCATCAGGATGAGATGTGCTTCTCTCTATGGTTGTCATGCACACTCCTCCATCAATACGCTGACAGTGGAGTCTTGCTCGGATCCAACAATACCTCGTTACTTGGTCCTTCATTGCAGCGCCCTTCCCCATGTTCACCTGACCCGCTGATCTTTGTTGCCACGATAGACCTAATCTGCTCTCTCATATGAGCCCTACTACCTTGAGCAATGCAAGCCCCGCACGCAGGCCCAAACGCGAGAACAAGGTAAAACGTGCGAACGCGTGCTAGCATGGCTTCGTCCGTGCCCTGTGCAGTAATGGGAATCGATAGATTCTCATCACCGACGAAGACATGGACCGAGAGCTCATTCCGTTGACGCTATGCTACCATGTAACTCTGTTCGTACTCTGACATGGGGCAGATCAAGGGATAAACGAACCACCAGATGGTGCATAGTGTAGTATATCGAACAGGATATCGATCGCTACTCTTCGGCAGGAATCTGGATACAATATGCTCCTGTTACCCGACGTCAGTGATCCCTGTAGCTCAAGAAGCGCAGGCAAGGAACTACCCAAAATTTCTATATCCAGCGAAAGAGCACCCAGAAGAGCTGACGCTTCCCAGGGACCGGAGATCCAAGGAGCGGAGTGGTCTTGTATGCTTTCTTTAAAAGCGTCCAGCGGAAATGAAAAACCACTACGAATGACATCCAGAAAGCGCCATAGAAATTTGACGTCCACAGCCAAAAGACCGAGGAGTATATCACTACATAAATTGGGTCCATGGCCACCTCCACTCATGTTCCCGATGTCCTCAGAAATAGATGGAGATAGCCAATAGGATTATAAATCAGATATGGATCCGTCAGCCCCTTCCGCTGCTCAGAGACCTAGATTTCCAACTCTTTAAAGTACATACCGCAATTGATACGAGCTATGAACGGGCTCTTCAGCTTTTGCTTCCGCCGCCATTGTACCGTACTGCAAAAAGAACGAATTGCTCTGCCGTGTGTGGGGGGCACGGAGATTCAACCTCAATGAGGATGGAGAGATGCGGACGCGGAGGTTGACGATGGCTGGTGGACGTTGGTATAGCCATCATGTGGAGTAGGCGGCGCAAATGTAGCAGAATTCCGTCCAGCCGTACTATCAATGAGCGTCTGAGAAGGAGACGAAACACCCTTGGAAACATCTTCGCGACAAGGCTAATATGCCTCGGTCTTCGCAGCCTTTGCAGCCTGATTGTGGCTATGACGTTGTTGCCGAAGCCGATGGTACCGTATTCAGGAAAGGAAGTGGCAAGGTAGAGTTGGCAGAAAACCAGAATTGGACAGAGGCTATTATCCGCGATACTTCGATCAAGGCCTGTGCGCTTCAGAGACGCGCTATGGCAGTGCTACCTAGGTACTACATTGACAGCTGCGCCTGATCATGTCAGGTCTCTGTCTGGAGTAATATTGATATTAGACAAGTGGACCGCAGCTTCTGGACACAACATGGCTCATTCATGGCAGCCTGGCAGGGCAATCGAAATCAGAGTAATCGGTGGTAGGACAAAGCCGTGGCCGAAAAACTAATGTTCCTACGGGCTAGAAGCCGGTGTATGGGAGGATTGCTAACTGTGGTGTCCGCACGCATTGCTCCAGCGACATGAACAGGGACTCGCATTGTAGTCGCAGTTGTCCACTTGGAATTTGCGCTGACAGGAAATATATAGCAGCGAAGGAAAACCGGCATGTGTCGCTTCTAGCTTCGGTTACTCTAACGGCTAGAATAAGTTGTACACAGCCTGCAGCATCTTCCGCTCTTCCTGTCGCCAATACGTACTGTTTGCGCAAGAGGTTCTGGTGTGCAGCTTGTCTAAAAGAGCCGCGATTCTTTTGTTTTCTTTCCAAAAGGAAGATCACGATCTGATTTTTGAAGGATATCTTCTACTGTGCTCTGTTGCTCTATCCAAATGTGCAACATGGGTCGTAAAAGCCTGCTGGGATGCGCTCTCCATCTTTCGATCGCCTCATCGCTCGTCTTGCATCCTCTGCGAAGCCTCCCAGAAATCGGCGTGGATTCCCCAACCACCCTCGATGCATCTTCAAACACATCGGCCATTATAACAGCACCGATTCGCTCGGGGATCTTTCTCCCAAGCATTTCAGATCCGACATCATCACTATCCCTCTCTAATAATACGGCCCCTGCTGGCAACCCCACATTGAGAGCAATGTCCGTTGATTGCGATGGAGCTTCTTTCCCTAGACCGGGCCCTGCCAGCTATGCTAGCTGCCAGAATGCATTTGGTCACACACCTGCCGGTATGCAAGTACAGACGATTGGCGACCGCGCAGCTGGTGATTGGTACATGACCCTTCCTCAAAGATTCATGAGTGGTAAGCGAGCGCCGAGCTTGGTGCTGACCTCGATCGTGTGGCAGACAAAGTATTCGAACTGACTCCAAGTCCAGATGATGGGTTGTGCGTCATCGATTACGACGTTGCGGAACCAGGGCAGATGGACCATGCCGCTCTCTCGGCGCTCCAGTTCGCGGCGCATGCGGTGGTTGGTGTCTGTGTGGAGAACCTCAATAAATGAGGAGTGGCTACTGGCTTAGGTTCGTTCCCTTTGAGTTTGATCTACACTGGTTGAACGATGAACGCTAGGCGGCGATTTTGAGGTCATGCCTCCAGATGCTAAAATCCATCACAGGACAGGATAGCCATCTCACAGTGGCCGTGAAGCAGAATGTGCCAAGGGTCGAATGCACCCCGAGCGACAAACCACCGGTTGCGCAAATGTGCGAATATGTTCTTCTAGACATGCCTGCGTCGAAGGCGCGGCAGGTCTTTGGCAACCGCGGTACCGCTGGCATTGACGTTGAAATTCCTTATACCATGGCAACTTGTAAGATCCACACAGTGAGGTTTCCTCTCTGGGTGATTGCTGACTGGCTTACAACAGCTGGCTTGGAGTGTGTCATCAAGGTTCGAATGACCGCGGGGCTCAGAGGGGGTCCAGTGATCAGGACGTCGTGGTACAATATTTGGCAGCAGGCTCTCGCGCTTACGAGGCTCTGCGCACAAGCTGGCAAGACAGGAACGTCGTATCTTTCCGGTAAGCAGTATCTGTCATTTCTTGAAGGCAGGAAGCTGAAGAGGATTGTAGCCGCAGGCGGTGGGCCGCGACGCGTCACTATCAGCATTGTCAATGAGGCACGGCAAGGTCTGGCTATAAGTGCATCTGATGGTACATCTCAGCAGAGAATCAGGTGAGGATCAGAGTGCGCAGCAAACGCAACAGAGATGGCTGGCGGTGATCTTGGGCACTCAAAAGCTTCCAAAGACCTCGGCGCTCCCCCAACTATGCGTAGTTGAGATCTCCTGATACGAATTTGATACACTGTGGTATATTCCCAAAAACTGCGATCGGCCTTTCAAGCAAGACTTCGCATAGTCTGCAATCGTTGCTGAGTAGCATTGTTGCTTGCTGATAGGTGTTTTGGGTCTGAATGACCGGTCACCCTGGCTTTTCGATTCTTTTCCCCAGTGCGTGCTATTCATCACCCCACCCAACACCATGCCGAACCCCAGACCATGGAATCCACGTACCAGAGTCGCGACACGCGCGATCCCCCAAAAGCGCCCAACTGGTAGCAGAGGCATAAGTAGCTGTTGCTGCCGAGTTGTCCCCAGAGGCATCATTGGTAAGGCAGATGCGAGACTGCGAGTTTCTCGGTCCAGCACTTGAAGTACTCTGCAAAGTTTATGCACGAGCAGACTCCTTTCGATACCGACCGTCTTGATGTTCCAGATCGTACAAGGGGGATATGAACACTCGCAAGTGGTGGCAAGGAAGGCAGACGGGCTAAAACATCAAGAAACAACTATTATAATTTCGAGACCGAATCGCAATACTCCACAAGCGCGAATTGCAAGTCAAGAAGGTTTTCAAAGAGTGACAGGCGGAGGAGAGCGATAGCGAAGGCCGAGGCGGAGGATCCCCAATCTTATCAAGCGTAATGTATTGCGCGGGTAGAAACTTTCCTCTGACAGGTAAAGGATGGCTTTATCTGGTGCTAGGGACGGTCGATATCATGGGGTCGCGTGTAAATTTGTCTATTGCGGAAGCCCATGCAGTTGGAGGGAGCATCTGATAGGAGGAAATTGAACAACAACGCATGTTACTGTAGGATCGAAGCATCCAGATGGTAAGTCCCGTTTCCAATGAACTTGTGCTTTGGCCATTACTGGTTCTTCCTAACACGCGCTGCTACCACCACCACCACCACCACCGCCGCCGCCGCCGATATCACGCGAAAACTAGCGTTGAACCGCCGAAAAATCGCCCCTGTCAATCCTCACCTGCTCCTCCGCCGTCCTCTCCATCTCCCTCAACCACCGCCTCCCCTCCGGCGCAACGTGAAAACGCCCCGCGCTCATGCCGACCAGCTCCAGCGCATCGGACACTCTCTCCCCGATCAACTCCCACATGCCGAGCTCCTGAAACGCGATGCAGAGGCCCATATTAAGGCCCAGCATCTCCGCCGCCAGGACGTTGACGAACAGGATACCGGCCCGAGGTCCCCACTGGAGCACGTGCCGCTGATGATCTGGGGCCATGCCCTCGGTGAGAACGAGGATCGTGTCCAGCACCTGCTGGAGAGCCAGAGCGCTCTCGTAGAAGTCGTTCGTTTCTCTGGATTCGCTGAGATGGTGCCTGGCTTGGGCGCTTAGGGTCATGATGATATGGACTATCCCTTCCGGGGTACGGGAAGAGGCGGCGAGCAGAGGGGTTTGTTCAGGTGATGGTGTCGATGGTGGTGGAGAAGGAGCAGATCTGGGCGTATGAGATGATTGTGCTGCTGGCGGTGGTGGAGGGAATGAAGAGGATGGAGAACTCATTACGCTGACGGTGTTAGAAACGAGGGATGGTATGATGCAAAAGCAGGAGACATACTTTGCAGATGAGTCTGGAAGGTTCGAAGTTGTTCCGTTTGCTGACGACGACATCTTGTTCTGGATTCTAAAGAGAAAAATGCCCTCACTATGGTCAAACAGAGGCTCTTACTTTTGTGAAGTTGATGTTGATGTTGTTGGTTCGTAATTGAACAAGAGACGCAGCAGCAGGTCTTACACTAGCATCGCTGACCAAGCGATCTGCGCTGGTTGTCGAGGGCGATGGGGTTGTTGATGATCTTTGTTTGCCTGACTAACCTATAATTGCTGCCCGGGTACAGTACGACTGTAACTAAACAGACACAAGGAAGCACATGGTAGACGGAATAAGCTGTGAAAGCATAGGTGCATTGTCTTACTGAGTGCATAAAAGCCGGCCTACTTATATGTCTCATTAATAAAAAACCACATGGAGTTTGACATGTGGCTCTAATGCCTGTATGTCTTTGCACGGGGCCTCGACTTCTGCAACAGATAGTTTGCCAGATTGCACTTGACAGCATTCTGAGGTAAAGAGACATTTTTCTCACAGTTTTCGTGATATTCATTTGGAAAGTATACCTTCGATGATCTTATTCTTACCCTCGACAGCAAGAAGAGCACAGCGAAGCAGCAACTGGTCATAGAACTTCCACTGGTTTGGAGTTCATTCCCGTAAGACGGTTGATTTATCCAGCATCCCGAAGCTACTGAGAACGACGAGAGATAATCGCTTGAGGGCGAGGTAAGTAGCACCCATAGCACAGTTAAGTTATGCCATCTTCGGGGCATTCAATTTCACCAAATGAAAATTATCCGCTGGTAAGTGCTTTTGCGTAGAGGGTTCTGCTCACTTTTTGCAAAACACTAGCACAGAAAGAGCTACTACAAGTGGATTATGCTTAAGGTAACTTTCCTTGGCTTCATTTCTTAAGTCTTGTCAGACTACCAGTCAACCCAGCCAATTTTCTTGATCACGTACCCTAAGCACGGTGCGGACCCGATCAAGAGAAAGGGGGCCTGGTGCTGAGAGGGAGCGATGTCTATCGTATGGTATGCACTTGAGAACATTGGAGACCGCCCACCCGATGAATTGTTCAAGCAAAATTCTCTACCTGTGGAACGTGGCAAAAGATTGCAAATCTACCATCGGCTTCGTCATTAGATCAAGTACTGCCACAGAGACTTTCTCTTCTAGGTCCTTTCTTTACGAAGGGCCTTGTCGGGTGTACTTCCATCCCCGAAAGAGATCCGTCGACCTTCGGATATTTTATATGTGTCTACACGCAGTTCGTGTCCACTTATGCGTGGAAGATACCTGACCTATGGCGATCGGGGAAGATATTGAAGCACGGATTTGCGGCTTCAACGATAAGCTATAGGTTTGTAAGTTCATGAAGTTGTACCACAACAGATGTCGCTTATATGATGAAGGTCACAGTGAGCAAGATGCAGCGAGACATAAGATATATCGAGGCGGAAGAGAAGGATATAGGAGAGCTATCTGCATTGATATGGGGCATACATAAGGCTCCAGGCCGACTGCACAGCAGTGAGCTCTTAAGCCGTCAGAAGGAAGTCAACACATTCGCTGATGGCGATTGACCAGTAGAAGGCTGAAACTAGGACCACCACTTGATATACTTGGATCGATAGATTTAGGTCCGTGTACAAAACGAAAGACGAAGAATGAGGTTCTTGAGAGCAGACGACGATACGCGGTATCTTGCATATAGAGTATGCCTATTCGGGTAAGCGCCTAGCAATCTATGACTGACTAGACTGGACTCGGCTAGGTCTAGGTCTAGCGGTCTTTTCCTTTTCTTTCATCACTTTCCTTTCTATCATCTTTTCAATTTGCTTTACCATCATGTCTGTCATCTATATTCTTTACCGACAATGTCCCAACGATTGCCACGACGTTATGAAGACTTGACTTCAAAACCTCGCGGATTTCCTCCTTTCTCAAGAGATGAAAATGGCGCATTGATCGTACCGCAAGGGTATCTCCCTGAAAAGCGTTACCCGTCAAGTCGACGATAAGAGTATTAACCTCTGACATAGAGAGGTGTTCTGCCGCGTCCCTGTGGGAAACTCGATTTGTGGAATTCGAGTGAGCAAACCTCACAATTTGATCAACGCCTTACTGAAAGAGTCAGAGAAAATTCACCAAAACATCTAATCTTCGCCTTCACGTAAATAACCACGAAGGCTTTCGCGCGGCCCCCGGACGGTCTTATCATCCGAAGGCAACAAGGGAAGCTCAGAGTAAGAACTGGCTTGAAATTTGTTTGAAACCTATATCTAATTGAGCGAATAGAAACATTTCAGGAGCTGATGCGGTGTGCGAGAGCTCATGGTGAGAAAGCAGAAAGCAGCTCATCAGAAACCGACAACTCATCAGAAACGGACTACTTATCACAGACTGAGGACTCGAGTCCAGAGGTAAGCGTGCACAAATTCTAGTCAGCTGAACATCGCCTCTGCTTCGGCACGATTTCTTCTAATCTCGTCCATGACCTTGTTATGTATATTGCAAGATGCTTGATCTTCTTATGTCAACAGACTAGCTTATATCCTCACTATACAAGTAAGATCGAGTATTTGACTAAAGTCGTTGGATATCTAGGGAAATACACGGAGAAGTCGACTATCCAAGAAGTCTAGAAGGGTTCTGGCTACCAGTGACGAATCAAGCGAATCAGCGAGTCCCGATACTGCACAACAAGACGAATCTAGCGAACCAGAGGATTCTGAAGTTATGGATCAAGAAGACACCCAAGACGGAACCGTGTTCCATCCCCATCCTGTCTACAAAATCGCCTCCATACCCGGCGATGGCATTGGCCCCGAGGTGATTAACGCCGCTATCGCGGTCCTCGAAAAGCTCGCTGCCACCCTAGGGAATTTTTCGCTCCACTTTGATCATTTGCCCTGGAGCAGTGACCAATACAAAGCGCAGGGCCGCTACATTCCCGATGGTGGGTTAGAAGAGCTCAAGAAGTACGATGCAATTTTGTTCGGCTCTGTGGGAGATCCTGGTTTGTCCTCCTAAACCTGCGTCTCTATCCAAGCCAACGCTGACACTTCCTACGTGCAGATGTACCAGATCACATCTCGCTTACGGGCCTCCGCCTAACTATCATTCGACATTTGCATCACTATGCCAACCTCCGCCCCACCCGCCTCCTCCGCGGTTGCACCTCTCCACTCGCTGCGCTCTCCGCCGACCGTTCCCTTCTAGATTGGGTCATAGTCCGCGAGAACAGCGAAGGAGAGTATTCAGGCCAAGGCGGACGCACTCATGTGGGCACACCATGGGAGGTGGCTACAGAGGTAGCGGTTTTCACCCGTCAAGGCGTAGAGAGGATTATGAGATTCGCTTTCGAGACGGCGCAGGAGAGGGACAGAAAGAAGGGGAAACCAGGAAAATTGTGTGTTGTGACGAAGTCAAATGCGCAAATCCATGGTCTGGTTCTTTGGGATGAAGTCGCCGCTATGGTCTCCAAAGACTTCCCGAACGTGGAATGGGAGAAGATGCTGGTCGATGCCATGACCGTCCGAATGACTCTACATCCCGAGACATTGGACACGATCGTCGCCACGAACCTTCACGCCGATATTCTCAGCGATTTGGCGGCTGCTCTCGCCGGTAGCATCGGCATAGCGCCAACGAGCAATCTCGACCCCACCAGAGCGAATCCAAGCATGTTTGAGCCTATCCACGGGAGTGCATTTGAACTCGTGGGCAAAGGTGTTGCGAATCCCATCGGAGCGGTTTGGACAGCGGCCGAAATGTTGAAGTGGTTGGGGGAAAGCGATGCTGCTGATATGCTGATGGAGTGTGTGGAGGATGTGATTGAAAGGGGCTTCAAGACCCCGGATCTTGGGGGGAATATGAGGACGGAAGATATTACGAGCGGGATTTGCAGGGAGATTGAGACGATGCTAGACTAGGAGGAGAAGGGGAATGAAGGGTAGATGACAACGGAATCGATGTAGATTTTATGAAGCCTACTTCTTCTGTCTGCTGAATAAGAGGGTGCAGCCAAAACTATACATAGACAGCGAACCAAGTCTACTTTCGATCTGTTGCACGAAAGATAAAATTTCCTGTCAGACTGCTTTTAAGAATTCTTCCTTTTATTTGAAGAATACCAGGAGAATGCACTAGACAATGCGCTTGAAGTTCAAGGTCCCTAATCACGCCACTGATGAGAGCACACCGCTAGCCCAATGCCAGCTAGCTGAAAAGCGGAGGTCGGCATCGGAATCCTCCGACACGTCCCGATCTCTCGAGCTATTGAGAACACTTCTCATCCATCAGCTGTAGCATCTATCTTACCACATACCATGCTCCTTTCCTTGAGCTAAGCGAAGCGCCCTGTACACGTCGCCGATATGTGAGCTGAGCCATGCTCAGAGTCTATAAAGATTGTAGCTGACTATTCTCGCAGGCCACCTCTCGTCAAGAACCCCCAGATACAGTCCGCCACACTTCTCAATCCTCTGCCTCTATTCTTGCATCTATACATCTGGCCGTTCTTGGCGATATGGCCCGTCTTCTTTGCCTTCTACCTATCTGAGGAGCGGTACAACAAATACATAAACGGATCTGAATGGACATTTGTTTGGGCGGGCTCAATAGTCACACTGCAATCTTTGACGTGGCTCACGACGAAATGGAATGTCAACATCGACGCTCTGTTTACGTCTATCAAAGCCAAGGCAGTGCAAGATGCCACGCTCATCAAGGTCATTCCCGTGACGAACGCTGGATCGGCAGAGATTTGCAGATTACTAAGAGATAATGTCAGTAATGCAACAAGCGCGCGACGTGAACTTGATTGACTGAGAATAGGTCGGCGGAAAGAAGAATGTATCGTTCCTCTTCCAGAAGCGCCGGTTCCTTTACAATGCCGAAGAAAACAGCTTTGCGCCTATGTCCTACGAAATAGACAAAGAGCCGAGGCCAGCCATGAGGACATTTCAAAAATCGCAAGGCCTCCAAACACGAGAAGAAATTGATCGGGTCCAACAGCATTATGGTGATAATACATTCGACATCCCAGTACCAACGTTTACAGAGCTGTGGAAGGAGCACGCGGTGGCACCATTCTTTATCTTTCAAATGTTCTGTGTGGGGCTCTGGCTGCTGGACGACTACTGGTACTATTCGCTTTTCACATTGGTTATGCTGGTTGGATTTGAGAGTACCGTAGTTTGGCAAAGACAAAGGACGCTGAACGAGTTTCGCGGGATGAGCATACAACCGTACCCTCTCTGGGTCTACAGGCAGAACAAGTGGGAGTTGGATTCAAGCGACAAGCTACTTCCTGGGGATCTAGTGTCTGTGGATCGGACGAAAGAAGATAGCGGTGTGGCCTGCGACATGCTGTTGGTAGAAGGCACCGCAATTGTCAATGAAGCTATGCTGTCTGGAGAAAGTACGCCGCTGCTCAAAGATTCCGTTCAGCTTCGCCCTGGTGATGCGCCGATTGATCCGGAAGGGCTAGATAAGAATGCTTTCCTCTATGGCGGTACCAAGGTTCTGCAAGTCACTCATGGTAACGCTAGCGAGGATGCGCCAGAGACCGTCCCTACCTTAGCTTCTGGAGTCGAGCCTCCACCAGACAAGGGAGCAATGGCTATCGTTGTAAAGACTGGATTCGAGACAAGTCAAGGAAGCTTGGTCCGCACGATGATATATTCAACTGAGCGAGTCTCGGCCAACAATGTGGAAGCTCTATTGTTCATTCTGTTCTTGCTCATCTTTGCGATTGCCGCATCGTGGTATGTCTGGGTTGAGGGTGTTGCACAAGATCGGAAACGCTCGAAGCTGTTGCTCGACTGCGTCCTTATCATCACAAGCGTGGTCCCGCCAGAACTTCCCATGGAGCTCAGCCTTGCTGTCAACACTAGTCTGGCTGCTCTGAGCAAGTATGCAATCTTCTGTACCGAGCCTTTTCGAATACCTTTCGCTGGGAGAGTCGACATTGCTTGCTTCGACAAGACTGGTACTTTGACCGGGGAGGACTTGGTGGTTGATGGCATCGCAGGGCTCTCGCTAGATGACAAGAACGCCAAGACCGAGAAAGATGGGGCTCACAGCAAGCTCACATCTGTACTCGAGGCAGGTCAACAGACGACCCTTGTTCTTGCTACCGCTCACGCTCTTGTAAAGCTTGACGAGGGTGACATCGTTGGAGATCCAATGGAGAAAGCTACTCTGACCTCACTGGGCTGGACACTTGGCCGCAATGATACTCTCCATGGCAGATCGACAGCAATTGGCAAAGGAAACACGAGTGGCGGCGAGCTAGTACAGATCAAGCGACGCTTTCAATTCTCTTCGTCGCTGAAAAGACAGAGCTCTGTGGCCACTGTCCTCACCACAGATCGATCAACCGGTAGGAAGGTTCGGGGCACATTCGTTGGCGTGAAGGGAGCTCCAGAGACGATTCGCACAATGCTTAACATCGTACCACCAAACTATGAGGAGACCTTCAAATACTTTACGAGGAATGGTGGACGAGTACTCGCCCTGGGGTACCGGTATCTCTCCGCAGACGCGGAGCTCGGCCAAAAAAAGATCAATGACTTGAAGCGGGAAGAAGTAGAAGCAGACCTGACTTTTGCTGGCTTCCTAGTACTGCAGTGCCCTCTCAAAGAAGATGCGATGCAGGCTGTTCGAATGCTTAATGAGAGCAGTCATCGCTGCGTCATGATCACAGGGGATAACCCGCTGACCGCGGTGCATGTCGCGCGCCAGGTGGAGATCATTGATCGCGATGTTCTCATCCTTGACGCTCCCGAGCATGACGATAGTGGCAAGAAGCTCGTATGGCGAAGCGTTGATGACAAGATCAATATTCCAGTCGATCCGAGCAAACCCTTGGACGAGAAGATCGTAACGACGAAAGATCTTTGTGTTACTGGGTACGCTTTGTCGAAATACAAGAACGAGGCTGCTCTTCCTCAATTGCTCCGGCACACATGGGTATACGCTCGAGTATCGCCGAAGCAGAAAGAAGATATTCTGCTTGGCCTGAAAGATGCTGGATACACCACGCTTATGTGCGGTGACGGTACGAATGATGTGGGAGCTTTGAAGCAAGCTCACATTGGTGTGGCCCTCCTCAACGGCTCGCAAGACGACCTTAACCGAATAGCGGAGCACTACAGAACGACCAAGATGAAGGAGATTTACGAAAAGCAAGTTGGCATTATGAAACGTTTCAATCAGCCTCCACCACCTGTCCCAATACAGGTTGCCCATCTTTATCCTCCAGGTCCAATCAATCCTCATTACGAGAAAGCAATGCAACAACAAGCGGAGAGAAAGGGAACTGCTGGAGGTGTGGCAGCCAGTGCGCCTGCTGCAGAGAAGAAAGAGACTCCTGAGACTATAGCCCCGCCGCCGGATGCAAATGGCAACCTTACACCCGAGCAGAAGAAGCAGCAAAAAGCGGCACAGCAGGCAGCTGGTCTTGCCGACAAGTTTACAGCTTCGATGATGGAGCAGGAGCTAGATGAGAACGAACCTCCTAGGATCAAGCTTGGTGATGCCTCAGTGGCAGCTCCCTTTACGAGCAAGCTTGCAAACGTCATCGCCATCCCTAATATTATCCGACAAGGCCGATGTACTTTGGTGGCTACAATACAAATGTACAAAATTCTGGCTCTCAATTGCCTGATTAGTGCCTACAGCTTGAGTGTTTTGTATCTGGAGGGCATCAAGTTTGGAGACGGCCAAGTGACAATCAGCGGCATGCTCATGAGTGTCTGCTTTCTCTCTATATCTCGAGCAAAGGTATGGACCTTCTTTCCCTTGCCAAAGAAGCGGCTGCTAACTCGTCTTCCAGTCCGTCGAAGGCCTCTCCAAAGAACGCCCTCAACCTAATATCTTCAACCCGTACATCATTGGTTCCGTCCTCGGCCAATTCGCCATCCACATCGTCACCCTCATCTATCTCTCTAACTACGTACAAAGCATCGAGCCACGCGCTGAAAAGATAGACCTTGAAGGCGAATTCAAACCATCTCTACTCAACAGTGCCGTCTACCTGCTCCAACTCATCCAGCAGATCTCTACTTTCGCCATTAATTATCAAGGTCGTCCCTTTCGGGAAGGCATCAGCGAGAACCGCGGCATGTACTGGGGCTTGATCCTTGTATCTGGCGTTGCCTTCTCCTGCTCAACCGAATTCATCCCTGAGGTGAACGAGAAGCTGAAGCTCGTGCCCTTCAGCACAGAATTCAAAGTCATCATGACGGGTCTCATGGTCGTCGACTACGTAGGTTGCTACATCATCGAAATTGTGCTGAAGCATCTGTACAGTGATTTCCGACCGAAGGATATTGCAGTGAGGAGGGAAGATCAGCTCAAGGCGGAGGATTCGCGGAAGGCGAAAGAAGCTTATGAGAAAATAGAGGAGGACAAGAAAATCGTGAGTAATGGAGTCGCATAGTTAGAGTAGAAGGTTGGGGTAATTTTAAATTAATGTTTTTGTATAACTGGAAGTTATACACGGTGCTGTATTAAGTAGAATGTTGATGCCATGTCTTCGCGTACTAACGCTCTTGCCTCGTCACTTGGACTTCCACCTTCCAAATTCCTCATCCATCATACACATCCCCTCTTAACCTGACACCGACCCTGCGGCGTTGACCAGGAATCACAGCCATGGCAGCGACGAGCAGCGCAGCACAAGAGCAATACACTTGGATGTGAGCAGCATTACTTCGAGAAAAAGACATCTCACTGACTTCTAGCAGCGATGCCACGTCACCAGGCTTTCTCAAGCTCTCCGCCGAAATTCGCAATAAGATCTACGGCCTGACACTGGTGATTGGCCGTGTGCATATCCAAGAGTTGCATCCTGAAGAATGGCAAGCCGACCAAGAAGCCGGCTACGCTACTCGCACCTCCTACAAGACGAGAGACCATTCGGAAATGACGTGCTCCTACTGGGGGAAAGATGTACAGCCCTGCACCTTGAACATTGAGCGACTGAATTGGGCCAAGATCTCCTACACTCTTGAGAGAAGTATCTACCACCCAACGCCACCGACCATCGGCATGCTGGCACTCAATCGTCAAACCCGAGCGGAAGCAGTCCCGATCTTCTACGGGGCAAACGAGTTTAGTTTCGACAGCATGAGTGCGATTCTCCCATTCCTACGGGATCGATCCGAGCTTTCTTTACAGTCGATGCAATTCCTCCATCTGAGCATTCACGTTGGTGAGGGCAAACACCAGCGCAGCCGACAGGAGAGCTGGGCTCGAGTCTTCGCAGAACTCCCCAAAGTCGAATTCCTGACTCTCCAAAAGTTTACCGTACGCATCTACGACCCGGAATGCCGCTACGCGTGGAAGCTCAAGCTCGACACCAAGATGCAGCGCTGGGTGCACGAGATGGCCAGGAACATCAGAGATCTAGACATGCTCGGTGTGTCATTCAGCTTCAGCCAATGTGGAGAGATGACGCCGGATGAAAACGTGAAGGAGATTAGTCGGAGCCAGGATCTACTTTGGGAATTCCTGGCCCCGAAGATGCTGAAGAAGGTTGGCGATGAGACCCATGATGCGCGCTCGCTGCTGAAGCGTCGGATTCGCAATCCTTTTGATTGGTCGGAATGGTCGGAAGATGAGGGGGGAGAAGGAGTAGATGGAGAGGAGCAGGCTTGGCTCGCTTGATGTTGTGGAACGCTGGCTTCATGGCATGGAACTGAGATTTCAGGTGGCTTATATGGGCTTTGGCGAAGATGGTATTCTCAGAGGAAGGCTCGATGTGCTTTCAGTTATTATTTGATGTATTTTGAGCTGGTAATAGCAATAATGACTGGCTTGTTCTTCGAAACAGTGTTTCTTAGCTCGCAGATTCCCCCAGCCGCAGAAATTGATTGCCGATTTTTAGGTGGCTGATAGGGCTGAAATCGGCAATACTGAATACTCACTCGAAAATAAACTCTTTCCTGTCTAAGGTACTGTCTACTCATAATAGATCGTTCGCTATAAGATGTCATCCTCACCACAGTCTTCCTCACCACTAAGGTGCAACTGAGGCAGTACCCCAACTCGTATGCCCCCTCCGCGTCTACTTTCAATCCCCTCTCCCGTTACCGTACGGACATCGAATCCCGACAGCCTCCTCCACACTCTTCGCACCATATCGACCAAGCGTCGAACCACCATGGCTCCGCCGATTCAACTTGCCCAAATTCCCACCCTCTCGGACCTCTACAGAGATGGGACCCTCCAACCTTCCTCCGCCGACCCCGCAGATACCTCCATCCTCCCCGCTCCATCAGCAGCGCTCAACGCCAAAGTCTCTCTCATCCGGACATCCATCACGAATCTCGCCACGACTTGTATTGTCAATGCGGCGAATACGTCTCTACTAGGTGGGGGCGGCGTGGTCAGTCTACCCACCTTCCCATGCCAATTCCAGAAAGTCCAGCTGACAGTCCCCTCTCCTTCCAGGACGGCGCCATCCACGCCGCCGCCGGCCCATCCCTTCTCCGCGAATGCCGCAAGCTCAACGGCTGCGCCACCGGCTCTGCGAAAATAACCTCAGCGCACGAGCTCCCATCCTCGTACATCATCCACGCCGTGGGGCCCATATATCACCAGCACAGAAAGTCCGCCGACAAACTGCGGAGCTGCTATCGGACCAGTCTGCAGCTAGCGCTCGACAAGGGCCAGGAAACGGGGCGCGATGCGAGCATTGCATTTAGCTGCTTGAGCACCGGGGTGTATGGATATCCGAGCGGGGAGGCGGCGGAGGTGGCCGGGCGGGAGGTGAGGAGGTTTCTGGAAGATTTGGAGGAGAAGGGTGAGAACGAGGGCGGGTTGGAGAGGGTGGTGTTCTGCATCTTTGAGGCCAAGGACGAGCGGGCTTATGGGGATTGGTTACCGTACGCCTTTTGCCCACCTATCTGGAACCAGGGGTCGCCGGGCCTGCAAGGGGACTCCGAGAGCTTTTTACTGATACAGGGGACTTTTACAGGAAGATCTTCCCACCTACGCCCGCGGACCTCGCAGCCGCCGAGGAACCCACAGAAGCAGCCGCCGCCGCTACGCCAGAGCCATCGACGGAAGAAGAAGCTCCTCCAGCAGTAAGCACCGACACCGCCGACGAACCCCAAGCCAAAAAGCTCAAAACCTCGACAGGAGATCTAGATCAGGAAGACTGGGAGGCGGTCGAGAAGCCCGAGGAAGCGGCGAACGCTCTGAGCGAGGAGGGCGAGGAGGTGGAGACTGCGGAGCTGAAAGGGGGTGACGAGGGGAAAGGTGAGAAGTCCGTCGCGGAGCAGGAAGAGGGGACGGGAACGGGTGCTGCGCATGCGCAGCCGGTGAACATGCTTGCGAAGGATTGGTGAGGGGGGTTCTGGATAGGAAAGTCACCGGTTCCAAGGCGAGGGTTTTTAAATCGGACATGAGGCATGGGACGTTCATTGGGCGTTTGGTGCTAGTCACTGAAGTGACGACGACTCTGTTTATGGGCATCACGAGCGAGATGAGAGAGAGACTATAGCATGGCTCGCTAGCTAGCTGAACGATGGATTTTAAAAGAAGCTATCTCTGATTTAAGTGACGAACTTGCCACAATCGGCAGCAATGGAAAATATGAAGACGAAACGAGCATGCGAGCGAACATGCATATGTGCACACATATTTGCACACACAACATCTGTAGAGGCGCCCCTAAGAAATGAGGCGAGGAGGGAGGTTCTAGCGGAGGAGGAATTCTAGGGGAGTATGTATGATGAATGCTATGCCATGCCATGCATGCCCAGGGGCTTGTTCGAACAAGTCCTACCACAGTACATACCTACATTTCGCGCACGTTGGCAGGATGAAGCGAACGAGAACTTTTCCTGGATTGGTGATGCTCATTTAACCCTGTGAGGAAGAATTTGTTTGAGAAGCTTTCAATTGTTTTGCGGATGAAAGATGCGATTTCCCTAAGTATGTATGCATCTTTTGCTTACATGTGCCTGCAATACAACCCTGCCGAATGGGCTTTGAACATTACTGACGGAGGGACCATCTCGACCTTGAACATCGCTCGTAAAGGGACCGCCAACGTCGCTTTCACGAGTGTCTTCCCAATCATTCCGCTCTGAGAATCGCTCGATGGTCCCGTCACTGCTCCCGCAAGCAAAGACGCTGAAGTCATAGATCGACGTCATGATCATCTCTCTGCTCGAAATCACTATATCCGCTCGACGCCAGTTCGCCCAGGAGCCAGCTGCCTTGCTCCTTGTTCGTCTTTGCCCAATGCACCACGGCGGGATCCGCACGATCGATGTCCGAAAATTCCGCCCACAGGAGTCGTTTGACGATGTTCCTTTGACATCCACGTTCGATGACTGCGAGTTTCAGATGTTCGGTGTCCGGCGTGACACCCAGGGTACTACGTTCGAATAGAAACTTGACACATTCTCTATGCTCGTCCGAAACGTCCATAATGAATGACGCCTCGGTGAAAATCGGCTCGTAATAATTTTTCTCGCGGCTTCGGCTGTACTCGCTTCCAATAGCTCCTTTTATTAAGAGGTCAACGGCTCGATAGTTGTTTTCTCTGATCGCTTCCGTCAATCCTTGCTTTGCTATCTCTCTGTGCGCCTCGTTAAACGTGTCAAGGTAGGCGCCACCATCAAGCAGCGCCTGGAGAAAGGACAGTCGATCTTGGGTCCACGGTCCACGGAGCAGCTTGACAGGTATGTGAGTATCGAATTGACACCAGAGGCTTCTCCACCGGCGGCTGTTCGTCTCCACCTCTTTGGGATCAGTCTCGCATTTCAACCTGGTTCCGACGATGGCCAGTCCGTCTCGAGGACCAACGCCAATGCTGATCCTGGGCGTACCATCAATTGGACCCCAGCTATAAGTTCTGAGCGATGACGTGACGATCACATCCCGGATCTTGTACTTTAAGCCATTGTCTTCCCAATGTATGCGCTCGACGCCTAGACACTGATAACCCGTGCGGACACGATCCTCCTCATCTTCACCCATATCATCTGACATTGACTCCTCTGGTTGGTCTTCCGCCCGGTTGGCCTCAAGCTTGGCTCTATGCTTTCTGATTTTTTGCGTATCATCTCTCAGTAGCATCAGTCCGTCTTCGGTGTACGCGCAATTGTCTAACTCATCCTCATAGCGGCCTCCTGAGTGCACCTTGAGGGTAAACAACTCGTGTACAAAGTCTCTGACTACCGACTCCTTGACTGGCGCTCCACCATGCCATGGTAACTTGACCGCCTCGTATGGTTGCCTCCCGACGGGCAACCCCTCCTGCCATGGGAGATCTTGAACGCGAAATTCTCGCAACAAGGTTCTGACGACAAAAGTTTCCATGCAGAGTTTCAATAAGTCCCAAGTCATCCAACGGCATGCCAAGAGCCTAGACTGTAGCTCTCCAATCGCAGTTTTCGTCTTTTCCCCACTTCCAGCCCACAGGATGTGCTGCAGCTCTGAATAATGCTCTAAATCAGATTCAGCGTTACTCGGGAATGCTTTCAACACCATTGCCATCTTGGTTCGCTTCGAGGACAAGGTCGCGCCGAGATGTGGGGATGCTAATGGGAGGTTGAGGTTGAGAGATTTGAGGAAGATTGCTTCGAGTAGCTCCGTAGGAATGCTTTCAAGGCGCGACAATTTGGAGTTAGTGGTCGCCATCTTGAAGATAGCGGGTGTTTTGAAACGTGGAGAAGAGAAATACAGGAGTGAAGGAGTGACGACCATGATTTATGTGCGCGTCGCGCGGCAACACGCGCTAAAGGGATAACATCACGTGATGATTATCAAACGTTCCTTGACTGTTTTTGTCAATTGAATCGTCCCACATGCATGCCTATCCTCCATCACCCTTCGCTGCCGCCCTCCCCACCCTTCAGTGCTCTTCATATCTAGCCACTATTTGTCCTGAAAGTTGTCATACGAGTTCCTCAGTCTATTCCATCAATACGATCTTGTATAGCAGCTACAGAGCCACGACGACAAGTTCGCGAGATGCTTCAAGTCTTGTCCAGCCAAATATGAAAATAGTGGAAGAAGAGGAAGAAAGCGACGAAACAGCCCTGGTCTAAAGCCGTGATTTGGTCTGAAGTGGCCTCAAATAGTCACATGTCTCTCCGATCCTAATATTTGAACGAGGAACAAGAGTCTGAGGCCATCGAGTTTTGGAGGATGGGAAAAGCAGGAACTTTTTTAGTGCGAATGATACAATTCAGAGTCCGTGGCACGGGATCGGAGAATGGGAAACTGCCATAATATTGACGGGGTAGACTAGAATATTCCGAGAGGCGGTATGCGGAAACCCTAGTCCTTTCTGCATGTGTAACGGATGGCCAGATCGGTTCAGTGAGGACTGTGCTGAGACGAGGCGAGGCGGAGTGTCGGGTCAGTCGTGACAGCGCCTCTGAAGAAATAAGACGGAAGTTTGATTGGAGCATATCAGGACTAGACTGATAATACGTTGTCTACAGTCATATCTAGCGTTACCTGCTCGAAGCAATGAAGTATTGCTTGGAAGTCATTCAACAAGCCCCGAATGCTTTGTCGAAGGATTGATTCTTCGTCCCACGTCACATCCATCTTGATGCTTCCACCGTGCAACTCCCCGCTAAGAAAGAACGGCAGAGTCTTGTGACCTAATCCATCTCTGATATCCTCAGGAACAGGAAAGAGCGTATCGGAGCTGAGGGTCAAGCCAGAGGCAGGCGGGACGAAATTGACATCGATTCTGTGCGCAAGATGTGCAGCGGCTTCCCCGGAGACTTTTCGAAAGTCATCTTCCCGCACGAGTTCGTGGTTCCGCGACTCCTCGAAATCACGACTCACGCAGCGGAGCAAGTCGACGATAGGCGCATCTCGTTTGACGGAGACTCGCAGAGGAGCTCTCGTGAGCAAAGGCCCTATCACATCCTCACTACCGGGCAGCGTCGACGCACGACCTGCACGGATAATAAAGAAAGGGACGTCCTCCACTCCCGCGAAGCGTGTGAAAGCTAGGGCCCACGCTGTCACCGGAATCGAATACTCGGAGATTCTGAGCCATGTGGGGATCTTGATACTGGCTTCGCATGACATCTTGCTACATACGACACCATTGGAATTTTTGGCGGCTTTGAACAGTGTCATATACCTTGCTCCGCTCAAATGCGAGCGCCAGAATGATTGCGAATCCAATCTGTTACTGAGCAGGCGGTGGTTCACCACGCTTTTGAATGGCCTTCGTTTCGGCAGAGAGACAGCGTGCCCTTCATACAAAATGGACAGTTCTTGGGCTATGTGCTCGTTCATGATTTGGTCCACGATAGCGTGATCACATACCACATTAGACGCACCGGCGATTGGTTATTTGCTTTGAGCAAGGCGCTCTGGTGGGTTCTGTTTCGGAAACTCATATCCTCGGTTTCCCACGCTTCCAAAAGCTCAATGAAATTTTTCTCGGATCTCCAATGTACAGTCTCATGCTTCAGGACAATCTGGAAGATACCAAAGGACGTGTCAACGAATCGCGTCCTGGTGATAGGATGGTGCGCCAATAGCTCCTCCCATGCCCGCCGAAGCCTCCCAGGATCAATATTCAGAGGCAAATCAATTGCAAGAGGCACCTGCCAGCTGCAAGGTCGACGCCGTTGATGATCCAGATAAAACCCTTGCATGTCAAGAATTGGTAGTATATCTTGAATAAGTTCGACCTTGACACCACATTGTTGGGCCACCACTAATTGAAATTGCCTAATATCTGCGATGCCAACCAAAGAGAAAGACGGTATCTGCGAATCCTCAACTGCCTCATCTCCAGTAAGCTTCACCAATTCCACTATATTGCGAAGTTGGTATAACTGGGCCACTGAGAAGTTTATGCCGCTCCGGCGAGCTGTGCTGACCAAAGCCATCGCCTTCAAGGAATCACCACCGCTATAGAAAAAGTCATCCTGAATGCCGACCGTCTCAGGCGTAGTGTGCAGTATTTCGGCCCAGAGGCTGCGCAGCTTATCCTCTTTCTCTGTCAGTACTCGGTCTTGGTGTTTACGCTCTTTGCTGGAAGTTATCTTCTGGAACCCTGACATTGCCAGCGAGTTGGCTCTTTCTTTCAAGGCTCTGCGATCCAGCTTGTACGAGTTTGAAAAGGGTAGCGACCGGATTGGAAGGTATGCCGATGGTATCATGTAGCCAGGCAGATATCTTGGCAGTGTCGTTCTTATCTGATGTACCATCCGTGAGAACTCTGTTTCATTGGACGAGATCTCTTCGGACAGGATGCGCATGCTGGAAGTCTCTAGAGGGTCTTGTTGTCCGTTGGTCTCTAAAAAAGCGACGAGTATCTCTTGTCCAGGAATGGACAGGGGATTGCGGACTTCGACCGCTATGCCGATACTGGACCCACAAGCCTCTCTGATACGATGCTCAATCTCCTGAATCTCGACTCGAAGACCTCGGATTTTTGTCTTTTGTATGTTAGCTCAATCCTGTTTCATCTCAAAAAGAGAGAGAGAAAGGCTGGTGATTCGGCACCTTGACCGAGACATATTCACGTTGCGGCTCGATAGGAGTCAAGGCATGGACTTACTTGGGTGTCCTTGCGGCCGATGATCTCATACAGCCCACTCTTTGTCAACCGCCCGATATCCCCGGTCTTGTAGAAGCGGCTTGGACCTCGCCCGACAACTGTAGAAAACCAAGTCGGACATTCAACGAAGCCTCCTTGCGTCTTCTCTGGATCGGCAAGATAACATCTTCCTACAATTGGCCCCTCGACGACAAGTTCGCCGGGGGCTCCTATAGGCATCAATTTTTCTTGGTTTTCAGGATCAACAACCCAAAGCTTGCTAGCATAAGCATCCCCTATGAAACCATCATGATGGCCTTGCGTATTTGCATCCAAGAAGCAGTAGCTAACAGTACACTCTGTTGGTCCATACATATGCACCATTCTTCTACCACGCTTAGTCCAAAAGCTTGAAAGCTCTGCTGGCACTGGCTCTCCTGCCAGTAAAACTGTCTTCAGCGTAGGATAATCCTCCTCCGACAACGTGGCGAGGAAAGATGGCGAAAAGCTCCCAAAATTGGCATTCAGGCTACCTACAGCACCGGCGAGATCGTTGAAGCGGGCCCACTCGGAAGGGATACAGACACACCCACCAGCGAGCAAGGGACAGAGGATCTCAGATACTGACAAATCAAAATTGAACGCCGTCATTTGGAATATGCGCATATCAGGAGCGAAAGCTATTTTCTCATTGAGAGCTTGCATGCTTGTGCAAAGTTGTCGATGCTCGATTATGGCTCCTTTGGGAGTCCCTGTAATCAATTCAGCATCTCTGTGTCATGTCGTTGCAAGAAGGCCTCAGAATGCGCACCTGTAGAGCCAGAAGTGAAGATCACATAGGCGGGATGGTCAGGTTGCAGCCCACTTTCAGTCCCTGAGACTGGTAAAGAGATACCTGGCACGTCGCCATTCGTTGTATCTTCATCTACGACGACGGCTTGATCTGCGAGCCGCTCTACCCTTGCAATTTGACTACTTGAAGTCAAGATGAGACGTAAACTACCAAGCTGCTCCAGTATTATTTGAATGCGGCCATCGAGCATAGAATGCTCCAGGGCGACGAAAGCGGCTCCAGCTTTCAGAACCTGTACGTTTCCTGTCAGAATTGGACTGTACTTGAGCAGCCGAACAGTGTTCTCCTTACTGCAAGCAATGAGACCATATGCCATTTTGACTTCTCAAACATTAACGGCACGTAGCTTCCGATGCTTACTCCTTGTGCGACCAGCCTTTTCGCCAATACAGTCGCTCGCCTGTTGAATTCTTCATACGTTAAACTTCCATCCCATGCACAAACAGCCTCATTAGTTGGGTGTTGTTTCGACTGAAGCTCAATTAGGTCTTGCACGCAAGCGTCTATAGTTGGCGGCATGAATTCATTCCCGACACCCAGCTGTTCTTTGTCAGATGCACAAATCAAGTTGAAATCTCCCAAGTTTTCTTGTCTGCCGGCGCCAAGCTGGCTGACCAAGTTCCCAACCCGGTCCAGAACGTTTTGACAGTCTCGATGATCCAATTTGCTGCTGTTATAATATCCTCTCAAGACCAAGGATCTTTTATCGGGAATAATCGCTTTAGAAGTAATGGCCAGGGCATAATTACTTTTCAGGAAAAGACATTGGACCCTATCATCCATTTCCGAGGCCAGCAGTGTTTTTGGTAAGCTGGATGTCTTCTTTGGGGTCTCTTGAGTGCCCGCCGAGGTCTCAGTACCTCTGTCAGCGACGCCTCTATGAAGTCTCCCCCGGACTTCTCCTTCGACATCCTTCATCCATCGTTCAGCTCCAAAATGCAGGCGAATGGAAAGAACCTCTGATGGGTAACTGGGGTGCAGAACATCGATCGTGGCATCATTCTCCTCCGAATAAGCGGCCGACAAGATAGCCCACGCTAAAGCAAGAACGGACTGCAATTGAAATCGTTCAGGTACAGTCTCAAGAAATAGCTGGCGCTCTGCTGAGGCAAAATTTTGCCCTCCCGGGTCTTTCACTTCAATGCTCTTCCCAACGTGCTCAGCCATATGTGCTGACGTTGTTTTGGAACTTTCCTAAAAACAGCTTCTTTGAGATTTGCAGAAAGATGTGCCCTTTGGTCTATTGACAGCATTGAAAGATTTGGTTTGGTAGGCGCTTTGGTAAGGAGGAACAGTGGGCTGATGTTTCAGACTGAGGAGATTAAGGTAAGGTCGACACCAGCTTTTAGGGATTGTGGAAAGATCTACCATAGGTAAGTAAGACGGACAAAAGAGTGCATGTGCATGGCATGGGGACCAAAGAGCCACTTCGCGTTCGAAAGATCGCCAACTTATCGTCACTGCTTTGCGGGACCCACCCACGTTTCCCATTGGTCGAACGTTTTATCGTCGGGCATCATGACATGATGAGATGCACAATCTAAAACAATAACATGCGCAGAGACACAGTCAGACTTCCGATAGTCCCGAAATCAATAGCGGATCTACCCAAGGGAATCGGAAGATTGTTAGAGGTAAACAATACGAGTGTTGCATTATCTATCTTGATTCCGCTCATATGCTTGTATCTACCCTAGGTGCCTGATCAGACAAAACCCACGACCACTGGAAATCTCAGAAGTACCGGCCCGACCCAACGCCTCTCGCTGCCTTTGTCTGCCTCACCTTGATTTCCACCAAAGGACCCTTATAAACTCTCCGTCCGTGGGTTAGCCAGAAGATCATACTTGTGCCAATGATTCCGCGTACACCACCACAGACCAATTCATACTCGCCGGGGTGACCTTGGAATCGGGCGGCCAGAATGAAAAGAACATTCCCTGAGCGCTATATGCTATCGAGAACAATGTCATTGGAGTCCCAAATCGACCCATCCTGAAAGGTCCCCATGGTATCATTGACTGCAGGGTTCTCAGTCGATAGAGCAGCATGACCGACGCAGAAATCAGAAACGAGGAATAGAAGCCGGCAATCGCAAGACTAAGAAATGCGTTGAAGGCCACAGTCGATCCGATTTCGATCAGCGAAAGTAGAACGTTGATGACGACGCTCGCGGCAATGGCCCATATGGGAAGCCTTGTCTTTTGATCGACTCTTGCGAGGTACCTGTGTCCCGGGAGACCTTTCTCCCGTGCAAAGGCCCACAACATCCGGGAGGCGGTTGCAAGAAGGCCGACGTTTACAAAGATCATTGCCCATATTATGACGGCCGTCATCGCAGAGCCGCCAGCCTTGGATTGGACTGTCTGGGTAAATATCTCGATAAAGGGATAGTTTGTAGGCGTTTTCAACGCAGCTTCCTGGTCTCCAAGGCAGAACAGGACCGCGATAAGGATACTGAAGCCCAGGACCGCGTTGATCGCCACTGACGCAATCACGCTTCGCGGAATGACTATGGCAGCATCTTCGATTTCCTCTGCCATATGCGCAGCGGCACCGAGGCCAACGAAAGCAATCATGCTTGTTGTCAAGCCAATGAAGAATGAGAGACCTTGAGTTGGCCAATGTCCTTCGTTGAGAAACTGCTTGAATACCGTCGACGGATCACCGTGGGGTCCGAAATAGACCAGTGGAATCAAAACAAAGAAAAAGCCAAACACGTGCAACAGCAGTACCGCGCTTTCGATCTTCGGGAGCAGTGTGGCCAGATACGTATTGATGAAAAGCGAGAATGCAAGGACAGCATACCCCATGAGGCACCCGTGCCATCGCTGCGGCGTATAGTTTGAAACATTTTGGATCAGTAGTCCCTGTATCATGGTCGATGCGAGGTAAAGTGTAGTGCAGGTGGTCGCTTGCCATCCAATCACGCTTGTCCAGCCGGTCAGATAATTGAGGTACTTGGAGCAGGCGTCCGGGGCCAGAACGGAGACCCAATTGTATTGTCCTCCAGCTAAAGGAATCATGGCTCCCATCTCGGCCATCTGAGAAAACACCCCTGCCCATGTGAGCAAGAACCCATAGATCAGGCCAGCAGGTCCGCCATTCTCGAGGCCGGCCTGAAACGCGTTGACGAGTCCTTCCCAAGTTATCATCAAGGTCGTCGTTAAACCAATGATCGAGAGCAGATTAAAATTCTTTTTGAGCTGCTGACGCTTCCCCCACTTCTCCATCATAAATTCATCCCGTGTTTGAAATGGCCGACGGCCGTCAGAATTGCCACGTTGCGAGAAATCTTGAGCATGGAGGGCACTCAGACTGGCCTCATCTGTAGACATGATGCCCTTTCTGGAGAGCGATGACGAGGTTCGGCGCAGACCCTATCCTCAACACGATAATTCAACTGTTTATGAAGACCGGGTAGTAAACAGCAATCCATTTCATGAAATGGCTAACCCTGCCCCGAATAGCGGGTGTGTGCATTCAGCAATAACGTAAGGTAGGTATGAGTCAGAATCAGCAGACTTTGCTCACCCCCTCTTCATGGGATCTCGAATAGGATGGAAGCAGCGTTAGTCGACTCAACGCCGATCAAATCCCACAAGCTCGACACGTGCTGAACTGGCGTCCCAAGCTGTGGCATATAGGCGCTAATACCCATCTACTACTACGAAGCCTGCGACTTAGTATTGTGCTAAGATTAAATTCACGGTTACGTGCATGACGGAATTATTAAAGCACGAATGGCTGCGAATTGCCCGAACCGTCAACGAACCATCACTGGCGATCAAGTCCGTGTTGCTTTATTGCGTAATGACCACATTATGCAGCGGGAGCTGACGCTCTCGTGATGATCTTTTACTCTGTTGAACTTCACTACAAAGTGAGCGCGTGGCATGGGCCGTTAAATTGAGCCCTCCGAACGCATGCTAGAGCCTAGATGTATATTTCGGACGGAGTACGCAAGTGGCCGCCGTATTTCAGGGACTTAGGTGCAGGGGCTATCTGCAATACGGAGATTACTTTTGCTCCCTTGCGGTGCGGCCGTAGCAAGGCTTGAGAACGCCCACCAAAGTTGTTGTCAAGATTCGGTACTCTACGCAACATCGTCCACGCAGATTTCCGGACCATGGGTTGGAAGTCTCAAGATACGGACGTGATTTTTAGTGACAATTCCAAATTCTAAATGGATTGCAGAAGACGTCAAACGGTCTCTTCGACGCATTTGAAGATGTTCCCCGTGAAACTTGCAAGGCGATGCTGCGGAGACCGGATCAGATGACTGCGGGACCAATCTCTAGAGGTGTGAGGGATTTTCATACAGACGCTACTCATTTGTCAATCACTTTGCTGCATGTTGATGGTCCAATCAAGAGAAGATGTAGAAGATGTAGAAGATGCATGCAGGATGCTTTCCCTTCGGACTTGACGCTTGGACCACAGACTTATTGATTACTTAGAGTTGAGTAGGTACCTACGGTAGGTATCTTGTCTCATGTACCCTACTCTAGCCCTCCTTTGAGTTGCTGGCGCCGGATGGAACGGGCACTATCCTAGTCTACAGTGTATGACCGGACGTTATTGTTGCCATCGTTGTCATCGCGCTCTGCCTACCTTGTTGAAAGGCAAGAGCCGAGTCCGTATCTAACGCTCCCCACCTTTGGTATGCGTTATTAGTCAGGGCAAATACCATGATCGAATGGGTACCCCACACAGTCTTGTTAGCACCATGCTGGTGATGCTACCATGCTCCCTTGCTAGACTTTACTTGGAAAGGCTTGGAAAAGGCTGCTCGATACTGCTCATATCAGCCTTGACTGAACGTACAGTTGTCGCTGCTGCTACCGAAGCTTCAAAGTTCCTCAAAGTTGCAATCCATTGCTAGATCCACGAAAGATGGTTTATCAAAGACCAGTGGTCACAGCGGACAACACGGGACCGTCAATTGAGTTCGCAGCCTATCTCCTTCTGACAACGTCAGTCCTTACCACTTTCATCAAGGTTCTCACCAAGTTCATCGTTGTCAGAGCCCTACAGAGTGACGATTGGTTCGCTTTGTCTGCACTGGTGAGTGGGCAACTCTTGATCGTTACCGGGCCTAGCATGTCACCGTCTTACTCCTGGCTGTAAGCTTCTTGCTGTAGGGCAATGTGTCGCGGTGTTCCAGCAAGTCAGCGGAGGTCTAGGTCGACACATGAACTCCCTGACAGCCAGACAAATCGAAAATTTCCAAAAGGTAGCTAGGGTGTTCATACTACAGCCTTGAGCAGTCAAAGACTAATACTAACCTTCGATGACATTGAGATAGACAGGCTACGCTGTCGAGATTCAGTATGTCCTGTCCGTCGCGCTTGCCAAGATGATTACTCTGCGATTTCTGGCGACACTGGCCCGCGATAATTATCAGATGGTTTGGGTCAAAACGATAGTGGCAAGTAATGCCGCCTGGGCTTTAATCGCTTTCTGCGGAGTGGTATTTCAGTGCAGAGTGCCTCGCGCTTGGGAGATCACCTCGGGGGTCTGCTTCAATAGGGTGAGACCTTTTGAGCAACACTAGAGTTTAGACCTGCCACTCACCGTGAATTAGCCAGCGCTTTGGGGCTTCATCAGTACCCTCGACATCTTCGTTGACATTGGGATTACCGTCTTACCTGTGATCATCCTTCGCAAGGTCCAGATGACCCGCACAAGGAAAACGAATGCCGTTCTAGCTTTCGCCGGCAGAGTGCTGTAAGCAATCCGTCATTTCCTGCAACACACCCATTTGGTACGCGAGACTAACAGTGATTCCATCAGCGTCATCCCAGTAACGATTCTCCGCTTGGTGTACATATTCACTTCGGACGACTCGCCCGACCCAACGTTTGACTACTTCAACAGGGCCTTGTCCACGGAGATCGCTACCACTTTCAGCATCGTCTCCGCGTGCATATCTTTCATCAAGCCATTCCTGGACAGCGTCGAGACAGGCGTATTGGCGAGCAAGCTGCGAAGCCCGAGCCTGGGCAGGTCGCAGGATTCGTGGCATCACACGAAGCTTCAGTACGCGAAGAACCTGTTCAAGCCCCGGGGAGACGTCTCCGAGGAAAGACGGTCTCCTCTTGTTACTGGCGCCCAAAATCTGTCCGGGGTCTCAGGATCCTACGAGTTCTCCAACGTTTCTGAGGCACAAGCCTGGGCTGAGCCGGTATTTTATGAAGAGGAGAGCTTGAACGACGGCGGCACTCCAAATCAGATTTACATTGCGCGCGCTACGGATGTAGCAGTGACTCGGACAGGTCCAATACTGCAGGTATGGAGGAAAGGCTCGCGGCAAGATGAATGAATGATTTGTACTCCCGCTTTCAACATGCGTGAGATTTAAAGTGCACAAGTGAAGCGTACTCCCTTATTAGAAAATGTACTCGGTGGAAAAACTCCTCAAACCGCCTTTACCTCCCTACGAAAACAGCAAAAGAAGTAGTACTCTTACGATTACTCCAACAAGGAATTCTGTAGTGGAACCCATTCCTGGGGGACTGAAAGATGCCGCCAGACTTGTGCTCAATAGCATTCAGCCCTTCATGTGACCATACAGGCATAGCTTCACTACTCTATTTGCACAGAAGAACTCTGGAGCCGCGCGTATCTGTTTAAGACTTGGCTCCTAAAGTAGTATCCTGTCTGCTCTGCACGGAGCTTCTGCATACATATCGGCGTATCCAGCCTATCCCTGATAGGTCTATGTTGTCATCTCCACCAAGATTACTCGTACATAAATTATCGCGTCGCGCGGCAACCCGCGCTAATGCAAATCATCACGTGACACATATCGAACCCCTCTTAGCCATTCCTCTCAATTGAACTCATCTCACCCCATGCCTACCTTCCTCCACTCCCACCGCCCTATCCTCCACCTCCGACACCCCGCCCGCCACCTCACCCTCCGCTCCCGCCCTCCCCGCACCCCCTCCAAACCCACCGCTCCCCTCCCCCCCCAACCTCACCCCGCAAGCGCCCCTCNCCCCCCCCCCCCCCCCCCCAACGTCTCCGCCCCACCACCACCACCACCCTCAGCTTCATCATAACCCTCGCGGCCTGCGTCTCCTTCTGGTCATTCGTGACGGACAACGTCTTCAGCATCATGAGCGTGACCGGGCCGTCCATGTCTCCGTTCCTGAACACGGACTACGACCGCAGCCTCGTGGGCGATCGGGTCTGGGTGAGGATGTGGCGGGCGGGGCGGGGGCTGGAGAGGGGAATGGTGGTTGTTTACCGGTGCGCTTGAGCCCCCGGCTTGTGGAACTCTCGTATGCCTCTGGGGAAAAAAAGGGCAGAGAAGGATGATGAATGACAGAGAGGCTGATGGACACTATGTATGCAATAATAGGTCCCCCATGCACCCGGAGCTATTCGCCGTCAAGCGCGTCATAGCGCTCGAAGGGGATACGGTCATGACCAAACCGCCGTACCCCTTTGCGCAAGAAGATGTTCCTTTCGGCCATGTATGGGTCGAGGGCGATCAACCGGATGGCAACAAGACGATGGATAGTAATTGGGTGGGACCGGTGTCGAAGAGTCTGATAGTGGGGAGGGTGGAGGGGGTGGTGTGGCCGTGGAAGAAGGCGGGAAGGGTACGGTGGGAGGATTGGAAGGGGAGTGATAGGGTGATGGTGGGGAAGGGGATGCTTGAGGAGATTGAGTTTTTTCATTGAGAGTCAACGCATGAGGAACCTCTTCAGTCGGCTGGCCCCGAAATCCGGATATGTAAGTGTGCGAATGTATTATGCTGGCTCCAAAAGGTATGTACCAATCCCAAAACTTGTCTACTCTAGGAGTATACGCTAATAATAATAATCGCAGCCCGTTTTCTCCACCCACCAGCGCCTCGCTAAGACGATTTGTTGTATGTACAATGATACTAATCCTTATCGACGACCCGAATGTCCTCACCGACTTGTAAGCGGTCAATCTCCGTCCCGATGTTCATGACCCAATGGTCACGCTCCGCCCTGCTCCGCGTCTTGAACACAATCGACCGACCAGGCGTACCAAGTCTTGATACGTACCGAAGGCGCTGCCTCGTTTTACCCGATTCCTGCTGCTCGTCTGCCTTGAAAAATGATCTGCTCTGGGGTTGCCATATGACGAAGGTGGTCATTGTATCCTCGTCTGTTGAAGTCCAGCCATCCTCGAGATACACTCGTGGAAGAGCATGATGACCTGGATGGTTGCTATCAAAGGTCTGGTTCTGGTAAAGAAGGTCACCTTCTGTGACAAGGCCGCTGTAGATGTAGCAGTTCTTAAGGTCAATTGCTGCTTGTCGTTCATGTTGGATATGTTTGACTTCCTTTCCAGTCCGCTCGCGAAGGGTCCCGTGAAAGATCAAGAGCTGGCCATGGCAGAGGATCACCCCGCAGCGTTGAAACGTTGAATGTCGCTTTGGCTTGCGGTATAATACTCCTGCCATCTGGGTCCAACATTAGTGGGCTTTTGCGTTCATAATATCGGTGTACTTACGGTGATAACTCGACAACAGGATATGCCGCACATATTAAATAGCCTTGGAGAAGCCACTGATCTAGTAACTTCCCACTTTGACCCAAATTGACCGATGTAAGCTTCCGACTCTTCATCGATATCAAGTTGCTTCAGGTTCAGAGCCCGTACTCTTTTGTACAGTTCTACGTCAGCAGCAAGCCGAACCTTCCAATACCGAACGAGCTTTCGGAGCCGATGTATCCACTCCTTCTTAGTCTCTTCATTGTACGCCTGCAGCCTGATAACCAGCCCGTTCTTCATGACTAGCTCCAATGTTCTGTTGTCGTCGAAGTGATCTGTTTTGCCGTCATCCTGTCTAGTATCTTCCACCTCCTCGTGAAAGTCAACATCTTGTCCTTGGCCAACGTTCTCGTCCGCTACAGAGTTCCCCCTTTGCGCATTTTGGACCCGAACCACATGACTCAGGTTGATGTAGCCTTCAGCTTGGAGCATCGTTTTCGTATTCCGCTCACCTTCCTTGTATGCGTCCTCGTCATGCCGTCTTTTACTTGCTGCTGTTCCTTGGTAAAGCCATGCTATCTCGCCATCCTTGTTGGGATAGGGATTGACGGCATAGATCAAAGGCGTGTTGTGAACAATCTCGCTTGCGCTCGGAACCTTCGCATTCCCCGACAACGAAAGCTTTGGTGGTGGTGGAGGCAATGCTTTTGCAGGTCTGCAATAACACAAGAATTGGTTATGGGTTGTGAAATATAGCCTCTTGAAGTACATTTTCCCGAGTCTTCTAACATTGCCCTTTTGGGAAGTAAGGCGTACCAGGAATCCCTCGACTGGCGCAGGTTCGTCGATGGCTTCCTCGCATTTGGGCTTTATGCTTGTCAGGTAATGATCCTTGGGCCTCAGCTCTAATTCGTGCGTTCGCTGCATCGCCAACGTGCCATACATCTTCTGCTCGTTAGCACCATGGACCCATTCCAGACGATCATATCTTTTCCAAGCCAATCCAATCTTCTCTTTTGCAAGCCATGCTTCAAGGACATCTGACCACTCAGGATTGTTCTCCAACATCTTTAGAGATCGGTTTAAAATAGTACTGGTAGCCGCTTTTTCAGCTTCCATTGTCTTCTTTATCGCTGCTTCATCAACTTTATCTGCTTGCGCCGCCGTTATTGACGCCTCCAATTCATCGAAGGGATTATCAAGCTGCAGGGTAACACTCAGGTCAGGCACGTTTACCTGTAGGGATGTGACTCGTTGCTCGCCCAAGCTGCGGCGAATGAAAGTATACCACTCGACAGCACTGGCAGCTGAGTGAGTTCGGAGAATGTACATCATCGTTCCTGCTTTCCAAGGAACCCAGATCACCACCGTCTTATCGAGCGATGAGTAGAGGTTCACGTGCGTAGTCTTGCGAGCCAGTGGTATCTCGTGCGTTGAGCGTTTCTGAACGTGCGTCTCTTCTTTTGAAGGTATAACCCGCGTTTTGTACAGCTGAATGGAGAATTCTGCATCATCCGTGGTGCTCTCTCTGCAGACAACCACGAATTCCCTCCATTTCTCAACAGTACGAGCGGACGTCTTCAGACTGTCATTCTCGTCATAATCAGGCGGAAGCTCTTGCATGGTGGAATCTACCCGCACCAGCATCTTCTCCATCTTAACGATCTCTCCTGGGCGAGATTGTTCCTTTCGGAGTCGCTTCCATGCCCTCTGACCTGATTTCCTCGGATCGAAATTTGTCCGGGTGTCTTTACGTTCAGCTTGATCCTCGACTTTGAAAGTGACCATACCCCCTGCCGCTGCATGCTGTCCTTGCTGTCGACGTACTCCATGGCCATGCGAAGAGTCCTTCGCTCCTATAGCTGGGGATGTACCACCGGGAGCGTCAAGGGGCCCGTGAGGTATAAGTGCATCAGTCGAGTTGGGATTAGTGGCCTGATTTACCATATCACCATTGCTTGATCTAGGAAACATCATGCTTCCGGGAGTCTCTGGAGACGAGCCTGGCTGAGGTTGGGCAGAATCGAAAGACTTGGTTGGCTCGTTGGTTTTTATGTGTGAGATCTCTTCAGCAGGTTTTCTTGGCGTCTGATTCTCTTTCGCCGTAACAAACGACGCAGCAGGCGGACTTTTAAATGGGATTATCGAAGGCATCGACGACTTGAGGCCTCTTTGCGGTCTTGTGGGGGCGGTAACAAAAGATGATGTGCTGGGCTTGTGGTACGACCGACTAGAGCCCAGCTTGTCCTTGAATTTCGGCCGTCGCTTCTCTGGTGTATGAGGTTCTTCGTTGGGAGAATGCACTTCAGGACTGCTATGCCCGGTCACTACGGCGGTAGATTGGGCTTCCAGCCGACTCATCCCATCTTCCTCTTCTTCGTTCTCTGTTCCCTGATGCCCATCTTCGCTTGAAATGGCATCCTCCTCGGGCTCCTCATCGAGGTCCTCCGGATGAGGGAAGCTGCGACTAAATGTAGCGCTCGCCGATGGCCCATCAAGACCTGTAATCTGCCTCTGGTGGGATATGCTTGGCTTTGCTGAGAAAGTTACAGCTCGCGAAGAGTAGTCTGAAAGCAAATAGCGTGAGTACCAAGACTTGCGGTGGCTCTTGAGCCATCCTTCCGGAATTGGACCAATGAAGCAGCGGCGGGACGTGAGATGCAAGTGCTCGGCTGAGGCATGTTTCTGTTCTGTGTGAGCCAGCACAATTTGTAAATCCTTGGTGAACCTCGAGGGACAAGACATACCAAGCGTAGAGCAGTATACGATCCAAGCTCCAAGTCGTTGCCATATGGGGTCTCAGGCTCAGTGACTGGGCTGGAAGTCATGTGCGCTGGAGAAGAACCCTCTCACAAAGTACGCGAAGCATCAACAACTTTATCAAAAAGCAACTCTGACTGGAAGAAGGGAAGATATGTACATGATCTGAAATATGAGATATCAACCATCCGCCGTCCTTCGATATTCCTGTCAAGATCACTGCCAAGACTCAACCTATGACGTTTTGTCAACAGCCGCGCGCTTCACTCTCATTGCCCGAGTTCCGAGGCTAAAGCTCCTGTTCCTTCCACTCTGCATCTTGAATCACTGACTGTTGAAACCCTTCCACACAAATCATGGCTGTACCGCACAATGTACCTTTTCCGTCAGGTGGGACCTGGTTCGATACGCTGCATAAGACTTTCAACGACGTTCCCGTGCAAACAAACAACGACAATGCCATCCCCACCAGCGACTTCCTCGAAGCAGCGGAGTCCCTCACAACCCTCTTTGGTGAGCTACCACCTGCGGAGCTGCTTTCATTCAGTTGAGTAGTCTGAGACTTACAGCTAGGCAGATGTGCTAGGCTCAATGGCATTCACACCTGTCAAGAATGACATGATTGGCAATATAAAGGTCTCAAACCACCTCCAATCTGCCCCCTTCTCCAATCCAGAGAACTCCTGACTGACTGATACAAGAAAGTCCGCGACCGACAACTAGCCGCTCCGGCCGAATCAGAAACACTTCAATCTCTCGTCACCAATGAGCTCAAGACCAAGAAGCACACCGCAAGTGAAGGTCTACTCTGGCTTGTCCGGTCGGTTCAATCTTTGTACACTGAGCCTGTTTTAGAGCGCTTACTAAATCTTTACTGCAGTGCTCTTGACTTCACCTCGCAAGGTATTCGCAGCAACGTCCAAAACCCCTCTGACGAGCTCTCCGCCTCGTTCCGTACAGCGTACGCCAATACACTGAAACCCCACCATTCGTTTATGGTGAAACCGATCTTTAGCGCGGCGATGTCAGCAACGCCGTATCGAAAGGACTTCTATGCCAAGTTGGGAGACAACCAGGAGAAAGTGGACGAGGCAGCCGGAAAATGGTTGGAGGCACTAGAGAAGCAGGTGTCAATACTCAAGCAATTTCAAGCGAGGAAGGAGGCCAAGTGGTAGAGCAGTCCACCAGGGCAGTCAATGTGGGGTCAAGTTGACGCAAAGTTACGTACGTGCTTTGCACGACTACACTATAGACGATATGGACGCATAAATGAAGAGCAGCAGTGGTCAATAGACCTCAACCGCACGACTCAATTGTTGAAGGCTATTGTGTATATGGTATTCGGCAGATCAACTTACAATATTGAACGGGTCTCCCTTGCCAAAGTACGCTGGGCATCTCTTGGCAATCAAAAGAGACAGAAGCCTACAGTCGAAGCTCGCTATAAAGGAAGACGGCTTAATGGAAGTCTCGTCATTGCGAATTAAAGTAAGTAGAATATCGTCCACATATGAGCTATGTAAAAAGAGTTGACAGCCACGACTTTACCAACAACTATATTCTTTCCAGATACTTTAGACTTCGGTCGGAGTTCGTTGGGAAGCGAAAGGCGTAAATCATCATATCCACGGCTCGATAAAATAGTCCGGATTACGTTGACACTCTCCCGCATCATCTCTCTTAAGCTGATTCCCAAATCAAGTCTATCCCCCTCGGTCAATCCTCAGCGACAGAGCTAGACACCCGCCGAGCCTGCAATCTGTTTGGGAGCGAGTATGTGTGCTTTGTCGCTGTCGTTGTCTCGAGCCCCGAGGCCCCAATCGATCTCCCTGGCGTTGTTGGTATCGCGGTACATGTTACCCTCTTCTCTGCGCCGAACACTTCCCAGCCTAATATGCTGATTGCCGGAGCCTTCTCTACCTCTCCCCATGCCAACATTGGAAGCAATACTACCGGCTGTCGCCTTGTAAGAAGCCACGATCTCGAAAGAGCGCTGGAAAAGTGGCCACATAGTAGGTAGACAGGCTGCCAGAATAATCACGTTTGCTTCGGTTCTGGAGTAATGCGGGTCAACAGTATGAAGAGGCCATACTCAAATGGGCACTTACACGTTCCACACCAGAAGGGAGATGGTTATCCAGGTTATATCCGACTTGGCCGTCAAGGTTCGTAAATACGATGCTTTGATAGCTCCGCATACGGCAGCGCTAGTATAGTCACTATGAGGCTCACCAGTCGCAGAAGAGGCCACTTACAAAACACCTAACCCTAACAACGCACACAACATTATCTTCCTTTTCAGTGGCAGTTGGAGGTTCCATAGAAACGTCACTGGGGTCAAAGCCAGAACTAAATCTACGAAAGCCCAGTAGCCTTAACAATAAGGTCAGCATCGAGCAGAACGGCACGAAGAGAGGTATCATCTTACAAGACCCAGTGATATCCCAATCGTTGACACTTTCCGCATTCCAACAGCTTCCTCGAAGTGTAGGAACCCACAATTTCTGTACAGGCTTGCATTGTGCATACTCAAGAACCACAATGAGAATTGCCACAATTACCGAACTGACTGAAAGAAAGCCAAGCAACCATGTTCTCCATTTACTCGGAGCTTGCAACCTGTATATGAGTAGAGCTACTGATACCTTGCCGCTTGAGATTGCCCCAATGCAGAATGCTAAGGAGATAACATTCCACTCCAGAGATTTGGAAACTTGTGTGGGCTGTAAGTCAAAGACATGATGGGTTCCACCGTACCACGTATACACCGATATGGTGCAAGATGCTAACATGGTAAAGGACTATGGACGAATCTTTCAGTTGCAGCTTCAACGATGCTTGTTCCACAAGGAACATACCATTGGGATTAGGATACACCAATCGTCCAACCAGAGATTACGAATCATCTTGACTCGACAGTAGAAGCGAGACACGACAAAGACAAAGGCCATGGCACATTGTATCCAAGTCACAGATAGCAAGTACCTGGCTCTGTTTGACCCGTGGCCCGGAGGAAACGTCTCGTTCATGGCTGCGAAATCCCTCCGGAAGCTCAGCAGTTGTAAGAGGCCGCCGATGAAAGCGAATCCGATCCTAATATTAGTCCGGCAAAGGTTTTCTTGCTCCTCAAACCTGTTAGTGAAAGCTTCAGCAATGGATAGAAGACACTAATATGTAACAGGCTAAATCTGTGACTTGAATGTCAAGGACGGGAAAACTGTTTTGCCGCACGCTCTTGCTTCACAAACGATAGCTATGTCCTCTTGGACTTACTCGGCGTACCTACTGCGGAAAGCCCGGGTCCGTCCATCGCCCATTGTCTAAATGGTGGAAATTAATCGCTCCTTCCTAATGGAAGGATGATAAGCGAGACACGAAAGGGCGTATTTTGGAGAAGGCAAATCAAAAGAAGGTGGCCTGTAATCATGTCAGACGGGTCGAATGTCGCAATCTTTTCATTTTTTTGCAACCCAACGGCTTTCGCAGTGCAGCCATCATATGCATGTCTATGCACCTCAGCGGCTTTTACATTGCAACCAGTTCATTTCCCTGTAATTAGAGACACGGATATTTTTTGAATGTAAATGCCTCAAGGTCATGCGAACGAATGGCTCTGCTATTCCAACCACTGGCTTCTCGCTCAAACAGCATACGAGCATGCATGAGCGTGCGTTCAAGTCCAGCCGTACTGGGTAGAAGCCACAAGTCCTGCAAATGAAAGCAAGATGGAAGAAGTCGTTCACGTCTCAGTTGTAAAAGACCAGGCTGTGACACGATGTATCATATATATATTACAATTTGGTACGCTACATAAAACGTAACCTTACGACTGTATTTGACGCTAGCCCATGGCCTAGAAGCCCAAAACCAACAACATCCTTGGCATGTCAAAAGGGTACTTACATACGCAGCTTCCTTTGTTTTCGTTTCCGTGCGATCTTTTCAGAGTCACTAAACTGTCTGCTTCTATTCAATCGCAATGGCGGCAGAAATTCTATCTCTCGTGAGCCAATTAGAAGCTGCTATTCACAAGTCATCGAGAGATCTATGGAACACCCAAGATGCGGCTGTCAAGAGACAAACGAGTGACACCTTGCGCAAGCTCAGCATGGACCTAGAGGACTGGGGAGATCTTGTCGATCGCGTCATCTATTCGGTCAGGATTCCTTGTTTGTCACGCTCGGTTTGTTGCAAGACTAAATTGCCTCCCAGCCCATGGACAATGTGATGGTTCGACTAGGTCTTGACCTTGGCATCTTCAAGATTGTCGCCGCTCACACTGGCCCGGTGGATGTCAAGTCTATCGTCAATGAGGTCGGTGTCGCACAAGAAATCTTGCTAAGACGCGTTTTGCGCTCTCTGGACGCTATGAACGCTATTAATGCAGTTGGAGAAGACAGCTATGAGGCCACCAATTACACCAGAGCTTTCAACACTCAGAAAGGCATCAGTGGGCAAAGGTTTTCGTGAGCAATCTTTCTTGAAGTGGAAAATTCAGTGCTTTTGTATGGCGGTTGCACGTATCTCTTTCTGCTTCCCAATAAATCTGACCTGTGTCGCCAATGGGAAGTCTCTGACCTCAAGTCGCTTTCAAAGGTTTGAATTTGCCGCACCCGCATGGAACCAGATTCCTTACTTCCTTGCCAAACACAATTATCGCAATCCCTCAAATGCGCTGGACACGCCGTTGCAAATGGCTTTCGACTCAGAAAGCCATTTCTTTGGGCTTTTGCAAGAGCGTGCGGGAATCCTAGATACCTTTGGCACTTTCATGACATGTCACAAAAGAGGACGTCCAGAATTCCCAGAGGTTTACCCTGTAAACAAAGAGCTTGTCGACGGACTGAAACAAGACAAAGAAGCAGTACTCCTCGTCGATATTGGGGGTGGACTTGGACAAGAGATCACGACTCTCAGGCAGATGGTCCCTAACCTGCGGGGTCGCACCATCCTGCAAGAGGTTCCCGAGATGGTGCAGTCTTTTCCCGGAGTGGAGGGCATAGAGGTCATGGAGTACGATTTCTTCAAGCCACAAATAGTACAAGGTGGGCAACGCGCTAGTCAAAGATAGGATGCTTGCCTGGGCTGACGGTGAGGTAAAGGCTCCCGAGCATACTACTTCCGCAACATCTTTCACGATTGGTCGGATGAAAGCTGCATCAAGATCCTCGAATCAACGAAGTCTGCTATGATACCGGATTATTCCAAGATCCTCATTAATGATCTTGTAGTAACGCGGCAAAAAGAAGGTCTGTTCATGACTAGATCCGACATGAATATGCTGGCTTTGTTGGGTAGCATGGAACGTTCTGAGCAGCAGTGGCATGAGCTGATACGTAAAGCTGGTCTTGATCTGGTGAAGATATGGACTAAGGAAGCACGGTACGAAAGCGTCATAGAAGTCATGCTCAAATCAGAGCCAAGCGACAAGCTCGCGAGCAAGGACGGTCGTCTAGATGGTGATTTCTGAACATGTTGAAGTCATAATTTATCTCCTCCTTTGGAGGCTGCAATACCGCTAGACTCTTCCCTTTTAGCGGGCCTACTTCTTGTCTAGTGCCTTCTGCATCATCTATTACCACTGCTATGCTCGGCCAGATTTCCCAGCGCAGACAATAACCACTGCTACCTCAAGGACGGGCGCCGCCAAGACTGTCGTGAGTCTTAGCTTTTACCCACTTCATCGTTGGTATTATCCTTTTTCCCTATCAACCACGAGCAATGCATCAGCGTCAACGCTCTACACCGATGAACAGGAACCGGCTAACACTCAAGCGTGACTTACGTCGAAATTCATCGCCTCTTCAGGCCATAGCACCAGCTTAGTACCCTCTTCCTCCAATGCACACAACCTTCTTTGGCTTGTTCCTAACCAATTCGGATACAGGCTAACTGCTGGTTCATGCACCACCAACAAGTTACCCTTCTTGTTCTTGGTTACGTAAAAGCTACCCGCGTAGGCAAGATACCGCCTCGCGCTCTCAGCGAGCTCGGCTTCACTACTGTCGGTAGGCATGCCAGATCGGTGGAGCTGTTGACCCGGATTGGAGAAGTGCATGGATACGTAACCCTCCCTTGTGTATGTGATGAAGCCCGTTGCACTTGGACCGTAAGGATGGACAGCCGTGGATTCATCGCCTGGTGTTGAGGCAAGGTAGCCTGCATAGGATACGAGACTCCACGTCCCGATGAGCTGAGCTAAGAGTGCTTGTGGGGTATCTGGTTGCGGCGTCATGGTGGACATGATCACGGAAGAGGAAACAACCTCGAAATACAAGGCTAGCCTACCAATAGCTGCAATGGTTTAGGGGTGGAAAGCGTTGGTCTCTGAAATTTTACGGATATCCACGCTGATGCTGCCGCCAGTAGGCCATTGAGTTGTTTCGGTGGGAGCAAGATTATATGCAGGCGACTCGGGAAATGATTAAGGGTTACGAAATACGAAAGGCAGCGGGGTGAAAGCTTTCCGACGCTATCGACCTCAAGCCTTTTCATGTATTGAATTACGAGAGAACACTTGAACTCGTTTGGTCATTGCATAGTTCTTGGGTGTGAGTGTGGGTCATCACTTAGGGTTGTTTGGCAGATCTTATCCCGTCGAGGACAACCTTGCGAGAGACCAAAGACCGGCAAAACACGGCTCCAAACAAATCTCTCTGAGAACCACGTAGACAGATTGTACCCGGGTGTGAAAGTATATGCAGCCGCGTTCTGCCGACAAGGCGGCAAATAGGAATGAAGTCCGAGGTCAGAGCAATTGACCCCACCACATGCAAATTAAATGGGGTGTTTTCGCAAAGAGTTGCAATATCCGTCTCGTCTGCGCCCACTCCTGCAGATGAAATACAATACCCCTCATCTGGTGCTGGAACTTGAGGTACGAGTTTCTTGACAAATGGCTAGTCGAGCTCTCGAGGGGGGAACCAATCGCATCTCTCCGCATCTCTGACGGCTCGTTGAGAGCCGACTGCTGCCCGCACAGATATGGCCCGGGAAAGCGCAGCTCCTCTGCTCCTGCAGGTCGAAACGGACGGAGATTGATTTGTTCATTTTCCCAGTGAATAGTAGGGTTGGCGTTTCTATTGTTGTAGCGTGATGACACTCCGGCTCCGTTCGCCAGGTCTTTCAACTACGCCATTCGGATGTGGGGGCGGGAAAGGATGTATCGAGGCGTAGGCCGTTCCAGGCCGCCCAGGCCGCAGCTATGTACATCGTCAGTCCCGTCCGGGTGTCATTCTTCTGAAACGGTTTGTATTGATCCTCCACACGCTAGTAAAAGCTAACGGTCAATGGCGTGATGTCGAAAGATTCATCGGTTTGACAATCGTACATTGAATTTTTCTTTTGCACCAAAAAAAAAAAAAAACCGAGACTACGTGGATCAACGTATGGCCTGCCATTCGCCTAGTCCTGATATGTGCAGAGCACTAGCCCTTTCAATTGCGAGCGACTTGACACGTCGATATTGGCTCAGCTGATATGGAAGATGGGCTGCGCACAGGCAATATCTCAGGTAGTCGGGTAGGCCCGGCAGGCGTAGTCTTTCAGTTACGGCCGTTAAGAAATGCGGCGTCTCTACGTCCTAGGCCTAGACTACAGTGACGGCTATATCGTGAGTGGGATTTGAGAATGCCATCGGTCTCAAGAAAAAAGACGTGGATGAAAGTTGTCTCACTAGGGAAGGACTGAATTTATTTGAGATTGCGATTGACACTACTCTGAGACCTAACGCAATAGCCCATCATACCACAATTGCGTTTGAGCGATAGAGAAGATCAGTAAGTCTCTGGCCTGCGGCCAAGTCACTTTCTAGATGAGGTAAATGAGGGAAGAAATCCCAACAGGGGAAAAATCAGCAAAGGAGTGTTCCACATTGTGAGTAGTTCCATTTAATATCGGATCGTCGTCAATTTAGGAAAGTCCTCGTCGCAGCACAATGGCCACTTCTGTCCAAATGCTCCGCCTCGAATAGGATCGAGTAGCCTGAGTTGCTGTACTTGTAGGAATCCTGGGTCAGTCGCAGTGAAAGAAGACCGTCGGGACCATCATCACTTTCGGTGAGTAAACAACATGTCCATTTCCGTCTGCTTCGTAACCCAGCTTCCCTGGACATGCCACTCGCGCTCAGGGTTAGCGAGTTGGAAGTTATAGTTCCTGCATATCTCCAGCACAAGTTTGTAGATCTCGAACAGTGCAATATTTCTCCCAATGCAGGCCCGTGAGCCTGCACCAAACTAACACCAACGATAATCCATGTCAGCCGGTAGACCAGCATGTGCTTGACACGGCATGAGTCTACTCACGGTGAAAATAAATCGTCGCATTTCCTTGAGCTGTTCTGGATCGGACTCAGTCCAACGTTCAGGGCGAAAACAATGAGCATCCTGCCCGAATATCTCCTTGTTTTGATGAAGTACCCATGCATTAATACCCACGACAGTACCTTCCGGAAGGTGGACACCTGATATAGTTTCTCCGCCAGACGGGACATAACGCTCGAGGATGAGACCAACAGCGGGGTGTATGCGGAAGGCTTCATTGATGACTGCGACGCTGTTTGACCTCTATTTAGCAATAGCCGATTATCAGCGACACGTGGTTGTGAGAGAACGCACAGGTAAGGTAGACTGATTGCTTCCGCATAAGTGGCTATTGGAGACAGAAGGCCCTTAGCATCGGCTGTTCGAATCTCGTGACTAAGTATAGAGCATGGCTCGGGGTATCTGCAAAGATAATAGAGTATTGTTCGCATGCTGATAGCCAAGGCATCATGCCCGGCGAATCTATAAAAGTTCAGCTACTAGAACAGACTCTCTGATTCAGAGAACTCAGAATCCCTTACACGTTTATGCTCATGGCCCCAACAATCTCGCGGAAGCTGAGCTTTTCGGGATCTGCTTTGTGAATTTCAAAGAGCCGGCTCAGGATGTCTTTTGAATCGAGCGGTTGTTTCTGGCGTGAGTGGACTTGATCGATGGCGAACTGCAAGCGAAGAAAATCAGCCAAACAGATTCTTCACCAAGGCAGAAGAAGAATTATGTGCAGCAGAAGTCAGTCACACATTCAATATACCCCCTGATTTCTGCTTCTCCGGTCTCAAGATAGCCAACAGCGGATTTCCGAGTAAAATCTTATCGAACATCGGTATTTGACCAATCTAAGGGTCACTCAATAAACAGCCGGCTCTGGCTCTCAATGGTAGAGCACTTACGAGAGCAACGTAATCAAAAATTCGATCAACAGCGTTGATCATCAAGCCAAAGTCGCTGCCGGATGAGAGGAAGCCAACATCTTGGGAAAAGCTAAGCGAACCCAAGCAATCAAAAGAATAGTACTGAAGCCAAGCATCTATCTCAAGGGGCGTTTTTTCTGAGGCGGAGCTCTGGAGCTTAGAGAGGAACATCTGAACGCACGAGTCTACAAGGGATTCCAGTTCGGTTATTGCGGTCATTGAGTATACGTGTCCCGTGGCTCTTCTGAGGCGAGCGTGATCGTCACCTCCGGAGGACGCAAACATGTTGGAGAGCACATTGCCTTCGTAGCGGGCTTGAGCTGTTTGATAGAATGCTGTCTAGCACTGCTCGTCAGCCAGACTCTACAGAGCTGAAGTTGCCGCCAAACCTTCTGATATCTACTATCTGTCCCGTAAATGATCTTGACAGCCTCTGGGTCGGCTACCGAGACATGATGAGGTCCAATCCTCACCAATGGTCCATGTCTTGCGTGGAGCCTAATGCTTGTCGCTGGCATATCTTGTCTCCATACCACGGCGAACCGCCAGATGCTGGAAACACTGGCCAACCATGGTCCAGGAATACGGCGGAGTTCACTGCGATAACGGACGAAGAGAAGGTAAAGACAGAATAGTCCGAGAAGCGCAAGAAACTGATGTCTCCACACGTAGTCAGTGACGCGATAGATGGCAGCTCGATGGTCAAATGGTAGTTGTAACATGATGCGGGTTTTTGAGCATCTAACATTGAGCGAAGAAGTTGATGTCAAGTTATACTTCTGCGTCGCAATGACCGCATGCACGTCAGAGCCGGAATCCTCACGCTGACCAAACCTGTTTAGATTCGTTACTTGCATCCGATTCGTGCGCATGAAGGAAAAGGAAGGATTCTTCCTCCTTTGCCAGTCTTCGCTGGTTGTCAATGCGAGCAAATCGAAAAGAGATGGGACGGGGCTCAGACCGGCCACCCACCTAAAGATATGGTAATTTATTGCGACTACGGTAGGTATATCGGTACTAGTGTACTGTATTATCGATACGTGACCCACGGAGCTCGGAACTTTTACTGCTTTTGATAGTGTTGGAATTTGCAATCAGCCATATCGCTTGTATACGAGTATCACCTTGTGTGGTGGAAATACTCCCTACCCCGCAAATGTAGCGGTGAGTTATCACTGCACAGAGGTGATTGTCAGATTTTTCAGTAGCTGCAAACGATGCGTCACCAAAATGCTCACCAGAGAGTGGTCGCTTTCCGCTCAGCAGACTAGCGGCTGGTTCACCACAGCACTTGTCTGCTGGAAATGCTGTCCACCCCTCCAATCATCATGAAATCCCCAGCTTATCAGTTCATTGTCAGTTCATTGAGCATGCAACGTTGAGCCAGCATATGCGCCAATACGTCTATGGTGCTAAGCAGTTGGTGCAGATCCTAACAGGGCGGGGCTTAGACAATGCTCCTATGTTGTAGACGTGGAGATATTGAGACGTAACATCCTTTCTTAGGAAGCTGATTCTGTGGTACAATGAGACAGATCGAGCCAAAAAATTGCGGAATAACTATCAAAAAGCGCACTCTAAATTTGTACCTATTTACGTGGAGCAAGATAAGATGTAATTCTCAAATCTCCATCGACAATTGTACATCCTATGTAGGTTTGCGCACCACAACGATTTTGCAATGACTCTTCGTCGCTGGCTGATAATCAGGATCCCTAACTTGGACTCAAGGGGCTGCACTCACTAAGCATTTCGCAATACTTTCAAATACTGGGCTCCCATTCCGTCTTGCCCTCGAGTCTTGAGATAGCTTACTAAACCTTCAACTATGACTGAGTCATTTCGACCATAATGTCGAACAGGAATATAGAGTCGTGGTGTCGGATATGACCGTCCGGGGCCGATGTCATAGTAATATAGAAGACCGGCCGTGCGGTGAGCTTTGTGGGGTAGCTCTTCGTTTGGATGTCCAGTTTGTACTGGAAAAAGCACAAGTTTCCAGAGTTTTTCGAGTTCCAGAATCCCCTTCTCCAGATCTTGCTGCTTGAGCTTTCCATCAAGTGTCATGTTGGCGCGGACAGAATCAAAGGAAGTCGACTGGCTTCGAAGGTACAGTTTCATACGCGAAGAAACTGGGGAAACACAGTCGATGGAGAGCATCTCAGCTTGGAATCCTGAACCTATCGGTGATGTCCGGATATAGTCGGACAGGCAGTCATAACCCGGGAACCGCAATCCTTCGACCTTCGCCAGCTTAGCAATAGCTTGAGATATCAGAGCTATTGATGACTGTCCCGCCTCTCTGGCCTTGAAAACTGGGAAGAAGTACGCTTTGAGCATTATGCCAGTCTGGCCAAAGTCGAATGCAACGAACGAACGCGACCGATGACCCGCCGTGGTCAGAGCTGCGTCATTGATCTCATTTTCGATGTTGTAAGTCAGGAGTTCTTTCGAAAAGTGGTGATACAAGCTGAGATCGGTGCTGGGAAATGTTCGCCAAAATTTGTCGACGATACGATGGGTAGCATGCTCGTTCAGGGGGTCTTCTGGAGTCCCGGCATCAAGTCCACTGGGCTCCATAGAGAGCCTCACCGTTGGTGATGTGCCTCCCAAACCCCAATCCCAGCTTAGCTCTATGGGCATATTCTCATCGGTCATGAAGCTTTCCCACTGAGCAAATCTGCCGAAGGAATCGGGGCGAGGCCCAAGCTCCGGAACGATAAACAAGAAGTAGAATAAGAGGATTTCGAATTGAGCCGAGATATGGTAACTGGCTTCGCGGAGAAGAGTGGCAAGCAGCGGACCCGTCGTGCTCCACCAGAACTGAGCATTCGTCTCCTGGTGCCTCAAACGCTTTCTCACCACTTCCCATAAGTCACTTCCTGAGTTACCTAGACTATTGACCTCATTCGAGTCGCAAAGCCCGAGTATATGGTCACGGAACTCGGTCACACAGAGAGACCATGCCTTTACTGACAGAGAAGCAGGCGGTTCGTTCCATGACTCGCAGTAGATTGGTTCAATAAGCATAGCGGAGAGTGCAGCAGAAGATCTGAACACAGGACGCGGAACGGCTGGACAGTTCGATCGATTACAACAATGGGAGCTGCTTCTTTGACAGTCGAACACGAGGAGGAGTGTACAGGGGTTATCAGACTTTCAAACTCGTTAAAGCAGATTCCATCTTATGAGAAAAGCACTTGAGATAAAAATACCTGTTGTACATGCTGAATTGCAAAAAGCAGCGCTAAACGGCAAGTGTAAAATTCAACTAGTGCATGGGATGTGTAACCTTACTGAACAACTCGTCATTGTGGGCCCCTATCTACGGATTGGAAGACCCACCAATCCTTCTGAATCCTTCGAATCCTTTGAATCCTCCGAATCCTGACTGCTTGGTAAACTGAGACCGGTACAGTAATTATAGCCTAGTATGTGCGAGCCTGCTCTCGGATTCCTAGCCATTAGAATATACCTAGCCGTGTAGGTAAATGTGTAGATTTAAGTTGGTTCCTGGGATTGGTGTTTGTTAGAGTGAAATCCTTTGATTAAAATACGGGGTGTTGCGTTTGGATATTCAAGTGACCACTAGATAGAACAGCACGCCTGGTTGGCTGCACCTTGCCGCACGAAGTACTCCCGTACGATACCGGCAGTCAATCATGAGCTGCCGGTACGTATGGGCAGCCGGCTCCGTCTGGTGCAGGTAACTTGTGCCGTTGAGAGGCGATTCGCACGCATCAATGAATCATGCGGTGGACTCGGCAAGGCCCGCTCGTTTCTCGCTAAAAGAACCCACCTTTGGACGAGTGTGCAGACGCATCTCAATCTCCGCTCTCTGGTGGTCACCGATTGCTGAGGGAGCCTGAAGCAGGACTCGGTGCAAATGATGTTCTCTTCCTGCATTATCTTTTCACGCAGTCGGCAAAGCTCTGCTTCTCAGGCGTCTTCGAGGGGAGGGTAAGGTAGATTCTACGCGGATCCAGGAGCACCCATTGGTCAGATAACGAAAGCAGATCTTAACGCACTTGAAGCATGATGGCCTACTTTTTCGTTCTTCCTAAAATTCCAGCAAGCAGTGGGGATTCATGAGTACTAAGTTGAGATGGCGACTTCTCTGCTCTCTGATTGTGGCGAATCGTTCGCAGACAGGAGGACGATTGACCAAAGCATGAGACAGAAAAAAAAAGGGAAAGCTGTGATGCTAGATGGCAAAAACCTAGACATAGGACAACTAGTCGCAATTGCGAGGTCAGTAAATCAAACGTCATGTGCAAGCAGCAAGACTCATTAGCCCCAGGCAAGGCGTTGAGGTCCACGTTGACAATGAGAAGCTCGAAAGGCTTGAACATACCGTGAACGCTCTTCACGCTGGCCTCGCTAGGGGCAAGATTATATATGGTGAGTAAATCCGTCTCAAAGCGCATATGACAGTCCTCAACCGCTAATACTTCAAGGCGTAAACACCGGTTTTGGTGGAAGCGCAGACACACGCACTCATGGAGTGATGGAGCTCCAAAGCACATTGATCCGGGAGCTCCACAGCGGTATCCTTCCAGTCTCGGTAGGCGAGATTGGACAGGAAGCCAGAAATGAAGGTAAGTACGTCGCTTCTGGGGTCCAAGGGCCGAGCCTTACTCGGAATGTCGTCACATCTAGACACATGTATGCCGGACTCGTGGGTTCGTGCTTCGCTTGCCGTACGCATCAACTCTCTCGCTAGCGGTTACTCTGGTGTCCGCTCCGCCATACTCAAAAGTATGATAGGACTTTTGAAGAATGACATTATCCCTTTGCTTCCTCTCCGGGGCAGTATTTCTGCGTCTGGCGATCTGATGCCACTGTCTTATATCGGAGGCGCAATCCAAGGAGATTCGGGGATACGTGTCTGGGCCAGAGACACGCACGATGGCCGTCGCCGTGTGACTACGGCTGATGTAGCGTTGAGAGAATCATCTATAACTCCGATTGAGTTGGCACCAAAGGAGGGGCTGGCCATAATCAACGGAACTGCGGTTTCCACTGGCGTAGCAGCGCTGGTAATGCATGACGCCAATTGCCTGGGTGCCGTATCTCAAGTGCTGACAGCAATGAGTGTTGAAGCTTTGGGAGGAGCTAAAGAAAGCTTCGATCCAATTTTTGCCACGCTTAGGCCGCATCCCGGTCAGATTGAAGCCGCCCACAACATTTACAGGCTTCTTGCAGGCTCCAAGTTGGCAACAGATAGCGGTGACCACGGAGAGGGCTCTTTGCGCCAGGACAGGTACTCCATACGCACTGCATCACAATGGATCGGTCCTGTCTTAGAAGACTTCTCACTTGCCAGTAGTCAGGTCACGATCGAATGCAATTCCGTCACAGACAACCCGCTGATCGACATCGAGAGGGAGGGAACATCCTTCCATGGCGGCAACTTCCAGGCCAAGGTGGTGACATCAGCAATGGAGAAAACTCGTTCAGGACTGCAATCGCTCGGCCAAATGCTTTTTGCACAGTGTACAGAACTGATCAATCCTCGGCTAAACTTTGGTCTTCCTCCAAATCTCACTGCTGACGAACCAAGCGAATCCTTCATACTGAAGCCTCTAGACATCATGATCGCTGCTCTTCAGTCGGAGCTAGGGTTTCTCGCAAACCCGGCTGGAAGTCATGTTCAGTCGGCAGAAATGGGCAACCAAGCACTGAACTCTCTCGCATTAGTGTCAGCCAGATATACCCACACCGCCTTGGAGGTTCTGATGCAGCTTGCTTCTGCTCACGTGTTTGCTCTCTGCCAGGCGTTTGATTTGCGAGCAATGCACGTCAAATTCCTAGACGATTTCAAAGGGAGGCTGATGAAGGACACCGAAGACATACTCGCTGCTGTGTTGTGTGACGAGGGTGACCTTCAACAGCTGCAAGACCTATTATGGCAGAGGTTTCAATCTCTCCTGGATCAAACTACCTCGATGGACACAGCTTTACGCTTTACACATATCTTCGGATCATTGCAGCCAATGATCCTTGATGCCGTTGAGCCAACTCGCGAGGCGCTCTTGTCATTGAGAATATGGACCGTACGCTGTTCCGAACGAGCGACGCAGTCTTTCGAGACAGCCAGAGACGAGTACAGCTGTTGTACTGACGCCTCACCGTTTCTCGGTATTGGTTCACGTCGAATCTACCGATACATACGCAACGAGCTGTCCATACCATTTCTAAGAACAAAGGACCTCATCAATATCAGTCCTAGATCACAGCTTGATAACCACGAAGAGCCATCATGTCAGCATGAAGAGTCCGAAAAGTGTGCTCTCGGTCCTAACGCAGCAGAAATAAAGTGCAAGCGCTGCGACATCGAGGAAAGTCGACAGACCTATAAGCCACAAAATATGGCTGTTTTCACCAACGGCTTCGAATCGGATCAGCAGGTAACCCAAATTCAATCCAACATTCACAGGCCTGAGAAGAAGCCGGGAATCTCATGTGACGACAAGGAGGAAAAGCGCAACAGCTCAACTGTAGGGAGCTACATTAGCATCATCTACGAAGCTTTCCGCAGCGGATCGTTTTACGATCCAGTCTTCGCATGCTTTGATGAAATAAAACCAGTCTAGCTAGTTTAGAACAAAGGCCAGTAGCAAACGTACTCGGTTTTTATCCTCAATTCGGTTTGCTAGAAATATCGCTCCTCATCACTTGAGGCACACCGTACACCGTAGAGACATCCTTCTTACTTATCGATCATGAAGTAGAGATACAACCGGGGATACAGCATATTTTATAAGCCTTCCGAAGTCTCAACAGAACCAGAGCTCTCATATGACTGTTCCTCGGCCTAGAAGCTAGCGTCAAGAGCCGTGGTTGATGTTATTGAGACGACGGGACGATGGTAGATAAGTGAGAAGCTAGTCCTACGGTTAGATACGTCAATCTGTCCGTGTTGCCCAAAGCTGTTGAGAAAGACCGGAAGGGGAATTTCTGAAAATAGTTCTGTATTCAACGATCATTGACCACAGGATCAATGTCCCGGGGTGAGCTACCTTCGCTAACTATGCATGAAACAAGAAGCGTAAAAGGCGGTACTGAGAATTGTACACAAGAATGGAAGGTGATGAACCGGCCACGATCCACGCGCGTAGTGCCTAGTTCCCCCTGTCACGTTGAGTGCGACGGATGCCCGTCGAAGGTATTCCGCTGACGACCTCGGTTCCTACTCCTCTCCCAAACCCTCAACCCTCCTCAAGAATTCTCTCACTCTCGCCAAGTCCACATCTTCACCGCCCTCACTCTCAACGGCAGTATGGAGGCCACCGATTACGTGATCGAGCTGGCCTTCCTCGAGGTTCAAACACAAGCACACCAACTTCCTCAGCTGCGTCTCCAACTCCGACGACTGATCCTGCAAGTTCTTCGCTTGGGCTTCAAGGCGAGCATTGTTCTTCTGATAAGCCGTTGCCCGCGCTTTGAGAATGGCCGTTGGTGGTAATGTGGCGAGGTAGTCACGCTGCTGTGGAAGAAGTTGTAAAGGTTGATTATGACCATGCGTGAGTGGGAGTATGGTAGTATCTATTTCGAGGCCTGCGTCTGCTTCCCCAACTTTGATGTCTGGCCTAATATCTGCGGGTGAACTGGGGGGTCTCCCACTAGCATTTGATGAGAGGTAGACACGTTGTTGGTCGTTGGCACGGCGTAGATTAGCAATACGTTGGCGAAGGGCTTTCCTGTCATCAGACTTGTGCTGAAGCTCCGCAAGGCGGCGGCGCTCTTCGTTCAATACAGACGTGGTTTCTCGTAATTTAGTATGGGTTTGATCAATAAGGGATTGTTTCGCCTGTATCTCTGATCGAAAAGAGGATTCAGTCTCGGAGAGCAGAGTCGTTATCGCTATCATTGGAATCAGCATATGCAAGTCAAGGAGAGATGAAGACACTCACATGCTACTAATTCCTGACTACTCTCAGCAACTTTGCTGACAACGTGGTGACCTATCCTTGTTACGTGGGTGTTCTGCTGCGAGTCAAGCAGGTCGGGATCCCCTCCAACACCAAAGTCTGTAGGCTTTAGACCGCCACGATTCGCTATGGTAGGATCCGCGCCAACTTCAAGCAGTTGATGGATTATATTTTTGTTACCAATTCGTGCTGCTAGGTTCAGTGCGGTGTCGCCAGACATATCTAATGAATTGACGATTTCTGACATGAATCTCACAAGTGTTATCGTTTTAGGGGCAGACGCAGCAAGGTCAGGATTAATGAAGGAAGTCTGTTGGCTATTGGAAGCACTGCCTTGCCGAACGACAAATTCCAATAAAGACTCGAGATAGTATCGGCAAGCAGCGCTCTTTCCCTTGATAGCTGAGGCCACAGCCATGTGGTGCAAGACAGTTCGGCCGTGGCCATCCCGGATCTCGATGGTTGGGCCAAGCAGTTCGAGAAGATCTGGGAAGCTACCTTGGTCGAGATTGTTGGTGGTGAGGACGGCACGTATCAAGGCAGTTTCGCCTCCTGTATTCAACCGGTAGATAGAGGCACCCTTTTCGACTAGCGCGCGAAGTAGTGATGTACGGGCCAAGGTGGCAGCCCAATGCAAGGCTGTATGTGCGGTGGCGTCGATAGGAATGTCGAGATCTTCGCCTGATAAGCGAAGCAGTGCAGGATGATTCGAGAAATCTGTTTGGTTTGGATCGAGAAATAGGTTAGTCAAAATCTGTTGCTTTTCGATTGCGGATTTGCTGGTAGGCTGGGGTAAAGGTTGTAGGCTGTTGAGTCTATAATCCATGTCAGGGTGAGAGTAGTCTTGACCATAGGCGAAAGGCTCGTTGGCGTCTGTAGGTGTTAGATCTCTCATTGAAACATCGTAGTCAAGGTTTCCGTCAATAGCGAAAGGATCCTGGCTGTTGGAGGGTCGGATGCGTTTTCGAGGCGGCTCATTCATGTCGCTATTTTGTGGATCATGCGCAGTCGAGTAGTATGGTGTATTGTGCGCTCTCAACGCAGGATCGAGCTGACTATTTCCGAAACTATTCTCCGAATGCAGGCTTTGCATGCTTTGCTGGCTGCTACCGGCATAGGCTGAATCTTGACTATTCCCCATCTGCTGCGATGGCCGCCGATTTGGTTTCACAGGGCGGCTCAGATTTGATGGTGATCCCATCCTAGCCTTGCTGATCGCATTTACTGCATTTGCTGCTGACTTGGATATGTTCTTGAAGAAAGTACCATTCGGTGACTGCGCAGGAGCCCGATTGTCCGCACCGCCATTGATCATGTTTCGCTTCCTTTGAGCTGCCATTGCCTGTTCCTTTGTAGGCGTGTCAAGATTTCCCTGGCCAGCTGTTGTCATACCGTCTTGGCCCATGTCGTACTCGAACAGTGGACGGAGCAATGCCTCGACACCATACTGACGGGCAAACTCCACACCTCTCGGGTAGCTGATCCAGGTCCCTTGATATCTACCGTATCCTCCCTGCACCTTCTCGTGCTCACCAGAAAGAATCTCCTTTTCCAAAACCTTTGTTCGTTTGCCTTTTTCAATCCCTGCCACTTTAAGAATTTGCGTTGCGTTCAACCAGGAGTCCTTCCGTCGCCGCATGACTGCCACTTGGTTCACCTCCATCTCATACACCGACACACTTGAATAGACAGCCTATTTGTACAGGTAATGTTAGCTCGGGTACAGTAAGAAGAGAGTGCCAAGTGAAGCAGCCATACAGTGTAGATTTGTGGCTTTTGGCCTGGAGGATAATGTTGCTGCTGGATCATAGGCTTTGGCTCATGAGGGTGCCTCGGTGTAGTCTGGTGGCCGTACGTTCCATTGGTTTGGGCGTAGCTTGGAATACCATGAGGCATGATCTGTTGGTGCCTTGAAGCGGGCGGGGTGGGGGTTGGAGTAGATGCTACAGATTGAGCGCCGTCGAAGGAATTGAATACAGAATGGGAATGATTGATGCCATTTACTACCCTATCGGTATTATTCTGTGAGTAGGTAGATGGAGGAGGGTACGAAGGCGAGGCGGCATGCACAGCAGACGCCATGATGTGGTACAATCCGGGATCGCAGCTGACAAGGATGGAGGGCGGCTGCACGCGAATCGCGCCTTCTCTGCAGTACAGATCTTCAGTACATTATCCACAGATATAAATTGGTAAGGAAGGTGATGATGACCCAGAAACTTACCAGTGATCTGGAAACTTGGCCGTAAAGGGAAACTATGCAGCAATTCAATTCGGTAGAGCTGATGGTCGGGGAGGACGTGTCGCTCTCGCGTAGAGTGGGTGCCGTTAGATAGTAGTTCAGCCCTACGAGTAGAATGCCGTACTCTAGGTAGGTAGGGTCTCACGGAAACTTACCACCTATATTGATACCCATATATTTTTCTTTGTCTCATTAAAAGCCATTCACTTCCTCCTACGGTGTTGAAGCTCTTGGACCCGGCCAGGAGAATCTCTCGATGGACCCCCACACATGATCCTCTTCCATTCTAATTAAGAAAGTCCCACTACTCAATCCATTGCCCAATGCCTTACCCAGGGCAGAGTCTATTTCAGGATATTGTTGAGGGAGCAGCATGCGACTATGGAGACTGGGAAAGAACGCGACGAACGACCATACTCGATATGTGGATATCAATGACACCGGCTCACTTGCTATACTCCATGTCTTCCGTGCTCTTCTTCGCCAATGCACCTACCTCCCCGATCCAGCAGCACGTCAATATATGCGCGGCCACATCGTTTCCAGATTCCGCGATTACCACCCTTGCAACACCCTTCCCGTCACAAGCCGGCGCCATAAGTCTGCTGCCCTAGTCCAGCAACGACTTCCCTATCTCCTGCGGACAGCCCGTAAAGGCCTCGTCTTTCTACGCCGAGCCAACGATGGGCACATGCGTCATTTGGGTAGGATTTTGGCGATGACATATGGACGCGTTGGGAAACGACGTCACCAACTTCTAAAGGACCTGAAAATTCCAGACATCCCCATTGACCAGGCAGCTATCGCAAAGCTCTCAGAGCCAGGCAACCAAGCCGTACCGCATCCGTCTGAGCGGCTTATGGCTTTGATAAGAGCGCAGGCTAGACGACGTTTGACTTTTTTCTCGAGATCCAACACTCCAAGTCCTAAGCTTGAGATACCTGAAGAGAACAGTTGGGGCCGGCCTATGCCGATCAAAAGAGTTCGGAACTTCAAAAGGAGATGGTACGCGGAATCGCTCGATAGGATCATGCCGCCTCTGCCAGAAGCTGAATGGGACAGACTACGTATGCGTGCATCTGGGCAGTTGCCATGGGACGGTCGTGTTGCTCGCAGGAAATGGGTGGGTACTCCAGATGACGAGGGGCATACGCATTTGGTAGGAGAGCGCGTCAGGGGCTCTTTGAAAGGCCATTGCAGCAATCCCCACAAAATCACAACTCGCTATATGCGCCGGCTCTGGGAGAAGATCTCAGCGCAATGTCCGGTGATGAAGCCGAATACTGCGAGGAAGTCCGGGTGGGATGTTTTGTGGGGGGATATCCGAAGTCGTGATACCACACAGTTTGCACTGGGACACAAGAGCGGAGGTGGGTACGACATGTTTGGAGGTGTTGATGAGAAGGGCAGGATCGTTACTGAGGAACGAGGCCTCATATGAATCATCATCATATGGAAATGCTGAGGCTGAGAAATGCAAAGATTATTCGTCGTCCTCTTGTTATGCACTACGATGGGAGGAATCTGTCATGCTTTTGAAGACTCAGGCTTGGAGGATTTGGGGACTATCACCGAACAAACAACTCAGTACGACATCTAGCGGGATGGCTACGCGGCCATAGATTTCGAGCAAAAGATGTGATAAAGACTGATATACATTTCGCAACCTCCTCGTTCCTCATTGATGGCAGATCCTTGTACATGAATAGACGCTGGCTCCAAAAGCAACAACTCGGCAAACCACGCACTCCACAAGCTGATAAGCCAGTAACAACCCGTTTCAGGAACCCCCTCGCATGTTCTATCCCTCATCTTTCTGTCGGTGTATTGCTTGCTTTGACATGATCTTCTCCAGTATCCCCCAGTATTCCATCGAGCCGCTAATCTGGATGGACTGTTCCCTGGACACTTTGTGGTCTCTATTTTCACACGGGCCAGGTTCGCCAAGACTATTGCCCAATTACGTGATAGTGAGTTACACTACGACACAGACCTCTGACGCTGGCAAAATAGAGTGTTTGGAGATTTCGAGTACCAGGCCACCTGAGAGCTCCGGCACTACATGCAAGCGCTATCGATACTAACGCGCTCTAGGCAAGGTAGCTGTTCGATGTTTCAACTTTGGGAATATATACGTGTCGACTTTGGACGCGTCTGTCTACCGCATCTGCAGAACTTGAGATTGTTAGAAGCTTTTTGTGGATGCTTGGCTGGCAGTGAGAGTGATTGGCATTGCAGAGTTCAGTTTTCAAAATGTGTACAATACCTAGTAAAGACGTTTATTCTGTGCTAGCTACCAGTGGACGAGCCATTATTTTTACTATCAGGAGGGGTGGAACAGCAACAGCTCACTGTAGTGCCCACAAGAGCCTCCATCTCAACGAATGCACTCTCGTACAATCTCCTTAAGGATTTTAAATCACGCACTGAGTCTGGCAATTCTAAGCACTAGACCAATGAATGACGACAAAGGCATAGACCATGGACCGATCACGTCTTGAAGCTTACCGCAAATCCCAAGCAATTGTTGTTCTTTCTGCCAGTGTCATCGCATGCCATTGAGGTTCCATGACAGTTTACAAAACCACTATCGCTTTCCTTCCCAGTGATAAAATTCCATCGACAAAGGGGTCACACCTCGTCCATCAATCATCCCAATGCAAACTTGACACCGGATCATTGAGAAGTCATGCCCCCTTCCTTCGCACACACCTTGGTGTAAGAAGACATAGGCCACACGTCCGCATCTCCGGAAACGATGCTCTCAGGTCGCTTGTAAATGGGTTCGATATCGTGATTGAGGATGATATATGCGACTATGAGCTTGAGGCTCTAGATAGCGAACCAGCGGCCGGGACTAGCGAATGGTCAGCAAGTACTAGTTCGCGTCTTTGCCACCTTGGATGGTAAGTGGTGGTGCCCAACGTCGCCGTCAAAGGCTTGAGACAGTTGCACTGACCCGACATAACGATCATAATTCCACGCTAAAAACATAACGCTGATCTCAGTTGCATCGACCTTCTCAGGCAAACCCCATATTCGCAAAGCGGAAAGAGCTGTACTCGCATGGGCTGGGGTGTTATCCCATGATATCACCTGCGTAAAGGTTATCTGAGGCCGAAGCTGATGTCAATATCGAATCCATTATTCCGGAAGAGAGCATAAGCACCTCCCCGCATTGCAGCAAGGGGTAGCAAGGGGCAGAGCCCGCGCATCGCTGAAGTTGAGACCCAGAGGTCTCGTGCACTGCTGATGACTCGCGCATTGCTGATATTGTCATCAATGGAGTCTCCGGAGAGGGTGGTGATGTGAAGGCCGTAAGTCGTCATGTATGCTTCGTAAGTGATGAGTGTGTAGCGGTCTCTGCAGCTGACTGCAGAGACGACGTGAAATAATGAGTGTGTAGGTGATCGTTAAAGGCTCTGTCGTGGGGATTGTAGGGGTTGTATGGGGCATGAAGGCTTCGTCGTAGGGGTTGTGGGGGCCGTAGGGGTAGTCCACCAGTCAGCGTCGGAAGTGTACTGAACAAGACATGTTCCCGCTGCAAGAGGATGAGGATGTTTTCTGGCCTGAGCCCAATTCTACCAGAAAAGCTCCCTAGACTCCAGCAAGATCTCAAGCGCCCTGTATATCAGCTACCTCATGTAGAGTAGCACAACCGAGTCATCTTCGACATCCACACTCGACATCCCCACGCACACCAAAGCGCATCGTCTGTGATACACGGTCAGGAACAGTGGGCGAAGTTAAGAAAAGCGAAGCATTTGATCTCGATAGAATTTATGGACCTATGCCTGCTTATCGTTGATGCAGAGCTCAGCATCGACATGCCGACCAAATTTCTGATACCGTAGAGAGCTTGGCGACGATGAGAAAGCGGAAACCTGTACAGACATCGCTGGTCACGTCTTTGGGCCTTGGCATGCGTTCGGAATTGGGATGTAATCTCATTTTTCCCTTGCCTTTTGCTTATTCAGGACGCGTAGTTTGGGTGTTCGATGTCAACGTTGGACGAGGAATAAAGCAATGTGATCGAAGCATGCAGCATCTTTCCCCCCCAAAAGTGGTACCTTCAGCGAAGTATTCTAGAGGGGCGTGTGGAAGAATTGGAGGAAGTATGCAGTTTTGGATACGTATCTGTAGACAAGAAGGCACACGAACGTAGTGAACCGTAGAACAGATCCAAGAGGGATTTGATATGAGACGGAGTCGTGGAAACGGCAAGGCTGTTTGTGGACTGGAGAAGCAAGACTTTACCTTGCAGCTCACCGATCTGCTCGATCCTGACTCAGTCAGCGTGCTAGCAAAAGCGGATGTTGCAACCATCGCGCATGTAGAGAATGCTCGCGGAAGTACTTTGGGCTAAGTGTGTCTCGGTGGACGTGACCGTGTATCAAAGTAGAGTATGTCATTAGTCAATTATTTAGCTCGATCCGGCGATGCTCAAAGAACCCTTGCTTCACGCATTCCAATTGCCCCTTGCAGCAGTCTTCCGACCACTAGTCGGACATCTCCGTGTCGCTGTCGACCTCCGTTTCCCCTTCCCCTTCCCCCTCCCAGTCATCTTCCTCCTCGTCAAGACTCCTCCCATTGCCTTCCCGTGAAAGCATCTCATCGTCCCCACCAGCTCCCGCCTCCTCAGCGTCTCCTCCTCGTTGAGCAATCACTCCGTCATTGACGACATGGTCCCCCGCACTTTGCACCGTAGCATCACCCTTAGGGTGATACTTCTTTTTGTGCCATTCCAAGCCACCTTGAGTAACGTAGCTTGCAGTGCATCCTGGCTCGTCGCAAAGGATGGCAGGTCCTGGAGTCTCTAGGATGTTCGCCTTCGTGAACCAGGTGTTACCCCAGCGCTGACCAGCAGTGATCCACATGGTCATGTGGTTGAGGACGCAAGATCTAGACATGATGATGTCTCCCGCCCGTTGCCTAAACCGCAGCCCCAGATCCGGGTACACAGCATCACCGCCCTCGAAGTACCTCCATGGGTACGTGAATACCCATCCCTTTTTGACGTCTCCGGAATCCTTGTGAGGGTCGACGTAGGTGTTGATGAGAAGAGCGTGGCCGGAGAAGCAACCCCAATCATTGGCCCCTAAGTCAAGGTGGTGTAACTTACCCTCAGCTCGAAGCTTTTGGTAGCACGAGTGATACTCCTCCCATTTCTCTCGGTCCAGAGCATTGAACCAGCCGCTAATAAGCCTATGCTCCCAAGTAGTCTCGGAAATATAAGTCATGAGTGCACGCATGGCTGTTGGCTTCTCAGGATGAGCATCGGCGGAGATCACTGGAGAGTGGTTGCCATTGTTATGGAACTTCATGTACCAGTACGCGAAGTGCTGGACAATGTTAGAAAGAGAAGCGGTAAAATCGGGGTGTCGAGATGCATACATAAACTCCATACTGGCACCCTTTGGCCGCCCACTCCATCTTCTCCTTCTCCAAGTGGTTGCGGTGCCTCTTATCCTTGGCCAGCTTCGCAGGAGGAGGGAAGAACTTTAGAAGCATCAGGATGGCAGCGATGGAGAGACGATAAAACATCTCCCAGAAGACACCATACGGCTACACAAGATTCGGAGTCAGCATTGCTTCATCGAGCCGATACTCAGAGTCACGAAAGAGGTTCAAGGAGAACAGTGATTCTTTTCCTCAAAGAGGTCACATTGTGCCTCGTCACTCAAGTTTTGGTCGTATACAGGGGAGGAGCACAAAAGTACGAACCGAGAACATTCCCCGCTTGGTGAACCAGATCAAGTCCACTCCGTCAGACGTTCTCACCAGCGTACTCTCATCGATGGCGGGCAGTGTTGCGGCGAATTGATGGGCAGCTTCGATGTAGCCCTCATCGTTTGGTACCGTCTTGTTAGCCCCTTTGAAAAGGGAGTCTGAGTGCACATCGGCCTCCAAGACGCGATAATCACTGCAGAAGATACCAGAACCAAACTTCTGGATACCCCGGTCGACATAGTTGGGTCGGGCAAAAGAGGCCATCTTGCCTGAACGAAGGTCAAGGTCAGGAAGCTGTAAGGATGGTGGCTCTCGTTGCACGAATGCAGCTGTCTGGTGGGTAGAGGGAAGTCGTTAGGTCTAACGAAATCTGGGCCGTGTGTTTGGTCCAAAAAATACCGCGCTAAATGGTAAATTGGCGCGGACTCACCATAGGCCTAGTCCATCCGCTCCGGGATTCTGGGCTTGCTGGCACCATAAGCTTCATGTCTCAAGCTATCAGAAGAAAGAGAACGAGAAGAGGGCAGTAGTAAGCATCCCCCCTCCAAAACAAGAGCTCCTTACGTGGGGCTGGTATTTCCCTAGACACTCGAGATCAGCGCCCATGTCACCACAAGTAGGGTTTGGCGACTTACTTCCCCAAGATGGGTCTCAGCAGTCTTCCAAAGCAGCTTCTGTGTACCTGGATATATATTTTTATAGGACACCGCATCGACCGCCTCTCAGGAACTCCCAATTACAGAGCAGTATTCACCCATGCTCCTTCGCTAAAAGCCCTAGAAATGCAGTCGGTCTTCCCGTCATTCGGCTTCAAGTTCACACTGGGCCTCGTTTAGATGAGCCGCATGATCCTGAGCTTCTGTCACTCGGGCATCGGGATTGTTGATCTTGTTCTCGGCTGCAATTGCCTACTGGACGGCTAAGTTGCGCTCGTCGGTCAGCACCTTTTCTCTGTCCACGGCCACGTTCGCCACTGCTACACCCAACTGCCATCCAGTTCTCCTCTCGCTTGTGCATCTCCTCTGGCAGAACACTGTTACGGTCTGTTCATTTAGTACCAAGGCTTTGCAAGGCAAGAGTGCAACGTCGCCCCTGATTGTCAGGGCAGAATCATGCTCACTTGAGCTACTTCTATTTTCCTATACCCAATCTGAACATGGGTAATTAGCGGCTCCGTACTCTCATCCATAGCCCAACTCATCAATTTTGAAGTGTTCAAGAAGTTTCGTGGTTGACTTGAAAAAGGAATTTACTGCCATCCTGTTGAGCTCGATGTCTGAGGTGATTCTTTTCGGTGCGATTCAAGAACCTGATGCTGAAAGAAAGACAAAAAATGGTGTGGTCAATCTGCTCTGCAATACTATGATTCGAGACACTTGTACTTTGAGTTGAGGCATTTCAATTGCAGTCCTGCTCGTGCGTGTCCTGCCATGTAGAATAGCAAAAGCGTCATATATAGGTGCTGAAAGATGCTTGTGGCGATTATAATGAGCAATGAACGTATGGCTTTGGGACCGCTGTTCGGATTTCGACATTCTGAGCTGCACCTTGGTTGATTCGAGACTCGGCAAGAAGAGCAAGTACAAAAGACACGCGTGGCTGATGGTATATATGATGGAAAGCCCAAGAGGGTATATATACAAATACATAAACCTAAAGCGATGTTAAGAAAGCACCGCAAACTTGTCTCACAACTCTTACGGCAGAAAATCCCACACATGGAGGGGGAAACAGCAAACAAAAGCAAAAGGTGGAATGAATAGATTGTGACATGTGAATGCAGGGATCGAGTGACAGCTCTGACAAATATTTCCCATGCTAAAGTCGATGTGACGCGGACAGTCAATCTCAGACAAGCATTTCGATGCAAATCAAACGATGAAGTGAGAGGAAGTTGAGGCTCCCTACCAAAGCACTTCCACATGTGTATGGCCGGAAGATCGGTTGAGAACCCTTGCTGACGTGCTAATCAGGGCCATCCGCCTGGTCAGTACGGTCTTATAGAGCGCTGTTGGCAAAGCGGCTAAGGTTGTCTGACACTGCGTCCCTTCGACGTATGGCACGAGCTTCTGCACAGACTTGTCGTGTGCTGAGACCGTATCATTGGTATGCTAGGGCTGCTCTGGGAGCAAAGCCTCGCCAGTGCTGGAGTTCAATTTCGACATCCTCCGGCAGCTGTGACTGGCAGTCATAATGTCATAAAGGCCACAGGCTAGAATGAAGGTCTTCTGCTGTGCCTGAGGATGGAGAACTTGAGTGGATGATGGAGAGTGAGCCGTTTCTGAGGCTTGTCAGCGCAGTCAAAGTATAGATTGTGCTGCTATCGCACTGGCAGGTATACTACTTGCGGCTCGTACAAAACCAACCTTGAGCTGCTTTTCTGTGGCTGCTACTTTGCCGTTGAGGCTGGGACTGCGAGAGGAGCGACGTCGGACGTCGGACTTGGCGCTGGCCGCCAGGCGCTGAGGCTAAAGTAACGTAGGCGGCAGATCCTTTGTTGGCGGACAACCATATCTCCTCTCCATTACCACACGTTCATGTTGTTCTGGAAGCCCGGTCATGAACCTGTGGATGCAAAATGAGGAAGTCGAGCGGTCAGGGAAAAGAACTGATCGAGGAGGCCTACCAACCTTGGTCAGTGAAGGAGAGAATGAATACTGCTCACATCACTGTGAATGATAGCTCTGCCCCTACTATGATCACAACTGCTTGAGAGTAGTCTTCATCGAGGCCGTACGAAACGGACTGGAATGACAGGAGCCTCCCCTGTGAAGTATTTGGATCGAATCACTCATGCCGCAACAAAGATTCCTTCACACAAGCACGCAAAAAATTCGGCTTTCACTGGGAGACTGCCGCCAAATGAATCTTCTCCAATTTATCGCACGTTACAATTAGGAAGCAGCGGTTCATTACTATGGCTTGCGTGACCAGTCACGCTTGTCTATACTGCAGGGGTCTGGAGACAAGATAAGAAGAAGGAAGCTACAATGTCGGAAAAAGAAGCAAAGGGATATAGAGGGAATGGCATAGACATACAACAGCATAGGACAAGGATGAGGGACACTTGGACCGTTGAATGTTCCTGGGGTATAGGCGAGCATAGAGCTATGGTCATCACATCGACATGACTACATACTTCCTTTAGATTCTACTTCAAGACGATATTCTCTGGAAATTCTTGAATTCGCATCTACTCCCAACGAGTCGGCAAGTGTTCGCAATACGCATCCCAAAAAGGATCCGAGTCAACCATCGACAGGCAGTCAGCAATCCTTTAGCTTCACTCTATCACTGCTCGATATCTACATTAGAACTTTCTCAAGGCCTCCGTAATAAAATCTTACAAGAGCAGGCATCCCGGCAAGGATACCATCGCAAGAGTGACAAGAGTGATGGAATAGGAAAAGATGACAATGGCAATGTGCAATGCAGACCGCATCGGTTCGTGAGCAGGTAGAGCTCAATGACGAATAGTTAGTCAGAGCAACCATCGCCCATTATTGTAAGATTTGGGACGTTAAACAGCCCGATCTGGAACCAGAGATGAAACCAATAGGACAACGGGAGGGCAAGAACGCGCCGGGCCGTCCCATTCACGAAGCTCTTGCTAGAGTGTGTATATTCTGAAGGCATCATCTGCAATGATGCAACAAGGAAACGGAAGAATGAGATGTGGTAACACCAGGCTCGCCATGAAAACCTGGGAGGCAATACATACTTTGGGAAACGTTGAGAGTTTTGCAAGATTTGGACTGAGTGCCGCAAGGGCAACACCAAGACTTTTGGCTATGCCCGAGGTCTCTCTTTAGTACCTTTGGGGCGTCTGGTTTGCTGGAGGTCGAAATTCAAGATGTGGCCCAGGAGTTGAAGCAGTATCCTTCCACATGGAGAATTCGAAAAGCGACGCTGCAGACGTGCTATGTCCTTGTACTATACAATCTCACGCCCTATGTACGTTCAAAACGGTGAAGCGTCCACAACAATTCCAAAAACTTCCTCTCGCCCCACTGCCCCACTTACTTCATCAGTCTTCCATACACACGTGGAAGGAGCATCCAAGCATCCTCCTCCTTGGGAAATACTATCTCGACCGTCGACCAACTCCCAGCCTCAAGTAGGTACTTTCCGGTCGGGCGATTCAGGCGGCAATTGCCCACAGCGTAAGGCCAGACGAGATTATAAAGCACTTTGCAATATCAGTCCTCGCTCTAGGCCACTGGGCGGGGAAGTACGTACGTTGGACGAGATGAGATAGATAGTCTTCGCTCTTGACATGCTCATACACAATCATCTGTCCTCCCGGCTTGAGCAACCGATACAGATCTTTCACCAACGCCGCCGGCTCGGGTACCGAGCATAGCACTTGCGTACTGATGATCGTATCCACATTGCCGGCCACGATCCCATATTCGCTCAATTTCTCGAGATCCTCTGCTCCGCACGGAATGATGGTGTACACATCGCTCAACCCATGTGTCTTGACGTTGCTCCGTAATGCATCGTGCAGATTGAGATTCGGCTCAACGCCGTAGATCCGGTCAATTTTCGAAATCTGATAACGGGGTAGCTGGGTGCCGCTACCCGGACCTATTTCGACGACGGTGCCATAGGCTTTTGGGATGAGTTTTGGGATATCCGTCTCCAGCTCCGCGGCGGCAATGCCTTTGTCTGGAAAACATCAGAATACCCATGCTGAAATGTTTACAGGCAAACCACAAAACTACAGGCATACCTATCCTAAGCCACAATTTCGCAAAGACGCGATCACTCAATTTGCTCGGACTCAGGATATCTTTGCGCCTGATCTGGAAGGTGAGGATCTCCAGCAGAATAAGGATTGAGCCTGACTGGAACGTGAGCTCTTGGAGAAGGATCTAGGTGGGAGTGCGTACCATAGGCAGCAATGGCGAGTAATGCTAATGGAAATAGATAGCCCGCTAGGCGCTTAAAAACGAACAGGGCCATGTTCGATTAGGTCCTTCGCGACCTTGTCGCAACTAGGTACAACAGTATTCGAGAATTAGCGTCTCAGTTCGCCATTAAAGCAGATAATTGTGACTTCTACACGCCGGATATATTTGTCTAAACGCCGTCAATTCGTCCAAGGATACAGTAGGTCGTGAACCTTGCCGATGGAGAAAGCAAGTGGCCAGGTACGAGGTGGGTAGAAGCGATTGATTATTTTCCATGGAGGAAACCTGCTGGAGGAGGATATACATACCGCTTCAGCTACAAAGCTATGCTATATGAGGCTACTGCTAGGCTACCAATGCGCACCTTCCCACTAATGGCGGGGTGTGTATTTGCCAAGCCACATTGCGTGACACTCACTCTTGGCGCGGGCCGACTCCAAAGTAGGTACCTAAGTACCTGGAGGATTGTATGGAGAGGACGAACCTTTCTTTTAGGGTCCTTCAACTTATCTACAACTACAAGGCCTTGTCAAAGGAAGCTTGAACGCCAGATTCATTCTCAAAGGCGCAATGCGGCTCTCACACGAGCTTCAGCAGTTAAAGACTATTTGATTTCCTTGTCCATCAAGCTGGCATCCTCTGCGACCTTTTTATAATGGGAGGTGGTACATTGACTCCGACTTTAGCTTGTCGTTTGGATGCATGACAATGTGTTCCCGGCAGCAGAGATGATAGAAAACAAATGCTGGAATATGACTATGAAGGATTTATTACTTTTCTGTGGAGTTATGTAAAGGCTACTTATATGCCTGAGATGCATGCTAATTTGCCACATGAGGGGTATCAACACAGGAGTGCTGCATTATTTCCAACAACAAAGCACGATGCGTTTCAATGTCAATGCAAAGCTTCCTACTGCCTGGCACACACCAGTAGAGATCCTTTCAGTCCTCAAGCTTTCTTAGAGACTGATGGAGCTTTTACTTAGAGATCGACATTGATTGGATGTATGCCTCCGGTCTTCAAGCTCTGATCTTGGAAAATGTTTGTTTGAGCCGTGATTAAGAGTCACAATGGCCGCTAGAGCATGCTGTCCCTCACCAAAGGCTTCATTTGTTCGGCTGCTCCACTCTGCGAGACGTTCTCTTCCTCGGCCAGTAAAAGAAGCGATGGAGATACCGTCGGTAGTATCCGACAGCACGATGAAGACTAAGTAAGAACCTAAGCCAATAAGCGCTATTGCTATCATGATGTCAGAGAGATGTCCCAGTTGTTAAAACAAAACTACCAGCTCCTTCAAAACAGACTTCCTGCCAATTACTAGCAGCATTTTCAGCAGACTTAACAGATAAGGGGACTGACTAGGAAGCATCTCTCTGTTAGATGGCTCAATCCAAGTTCTTGTAGATGTAAAGTTGACCAGAGAACTCTGTACAAATACTCACTCTAAGAGAGCTCAGTGTTGCTGGATTCACTAGTTTGTTAAAATGCAGACAGATAATCGGCGCTAAACCCGTCTTTGCAGTCACTTCAGGACCGACTAGCAGCACAAATAGCGTGCTTTATCACATGAAATTTCTACACAATCACAAGAACCCCCTGTCATTAACTTCACGCGTCTACTAACTGCTGCTCTAAGTGCCGAGACCTATACAAACCTCATGTTCAAAATGAACATCCTTAGTATGCTCAACACAGATCATCTGTCAGTCTCACAGAGAGGAAATGTATCGAATCATACCTCACTGCAGACGTTCCCGGCCGAAACTCTGGACGGTATCCTCGAACTCCTTCCCAAAGATGCTCTTGCCAATCTTCGCCTTACCTCAAGATTCTACGACCAGCGAGCCAAATTCTATCTGTTCAGGCAGCTTACTATTCGCGATTCGATTGCGAGTGTGGCCAGGGTCAGTGAGATATTCAAGGACTATTCTCTCGCAAGTCTAGTGCGCGAATTCAGCTTCAAGGCACAACACCCTGCCGCAACAAGAGTAATCCAAGCTGACTGTTTGCAAAATGGTGTCGTAAAAGCTTACCATAGCACACTAGTACCTTGATGATCCCTTTCGACATGCCATACACGATCTACGCAAACTTGCTTATATGAATTCGCTCAGTCTTGCATTTGATGGTCCCGTTAGCAGAGCCTCACCCTCGGCCGAGGCGCAATTCTCTCAGATGAATTATCGCAGTGAGGTCTTCGCTCTCTTCTTCTTATCGCTCACCATTTCGCCTATCTTCGCACCAAGACTCTATCGACTCTCAATCGAGAATCTTCAAAGCCAAAGGGAGCCACGTGTAACCACGACGCCTGGATTTTTGGAATTAATCCGCGACATCAGCACACTAGAGCTTGGCATCCACACCCTTGCAGACTACATGTCTTCTCCTCGAACAAGAGAGATGTCCATAGAGACCTGGAGCTTCTATTCTGAATTACCACAGGTTTGGCTCGCACCAGCGTCGCAATTTCTCGAGAAATTGCATCTTTCAGCAGACGGCCCTTGGGGTTGGTATCCAAAGGTTGACCTTCGTGGCGTCTATGTTCCACACCTCAGAGACCTCGCGTTGATCCGTTATACTTTCAGTCATGACTGGCAATTGCAGTGGCTCTCAGATCACGCGGGCTCCCTCGAGCGCTTAGTTCTCACGAAGTGTGCGATACTGGACAACGCCACGTCTACGAATCATTATTTCGATAGCGAAGGCTATCCATATGACGTGGAGTATGAGAAAATCTACCCCTTAGTCAAAGGTTCCCACGTTCACAAGAAACGATGGTCTCACTACTTCAAGGCAATAGCAGATTCCCTGCCAAACTTGGGTTCTTTCAGCATCCTAGACCACGATCAGCCAAAACTCCTCGACCAAGAAGCTGCACAGATCAGCCGCGCGCGCTATCACTCCGTCCTTGACCAACGCTACTTGAAATACCGCTCAGGAGACTATCTCTCATTGTTCGGCCACCCTCATGGCACTTATGAGGAGGCAAGAACATTCATGCGGCGCGAGGGAGAAATGACGCAGCAAGATGAGGAAGACGAGCGAGCTTTGCGGGAGCTTTTAGCCGCGATCCAACGACGCAATAGCACCAGACCATACTAAAGCCTCAGCGATAAGATCGTCTCGGTGTCCAGTCATGGTACGGCATTTTTCTAGTACATCGTCAACTGCCTCTCCTTGGTCGGCAATCCGGTGACACATTCGGGGATACATCTGAGAGGCAGGAAAGAAAGGAGCGGCCAGGGTATCCTCAGCAGTCGCTTCAGATTGCAGACTCGAAGAATGGGTGCTTTGAACCATAGGGAGCATGTTGCATAATCTGACATTAGCACACAATCAAAAGATTTCACTGCCAGGAAGAACATAGTGGACTCAAGTCGTCATTACGACCGAACGGCAAATCCCGACTTTTTCTATCTGGGTCAATGATCTTGACCACTTTCATGAGTTTGCGTACACAGAGACACTTCGGTCAAATCTCAAGAATCCGCTTACCCCAAGCCTCAATTTGCATCCGCCACGAGAGCCTCCTTGAAGAAGAGCGCTAGCCTTGTTTCCCATGAAAATCGTCGCTCGCAAAGCTTGACATCGACTGTAACCTTCATCAAAGTTAAAAATGAAAACGAGTGCCTTTTACCCAGAAGAGGGGTACTGTGACTTCAGTGCCACGTGATCCTCACTGTATCAACGATGAAGTAATGAAAATGGCAATTTTTTCTGCTAACAATCGTTCTATTCCAGCCATAGCTGACACAGGCCTCGCGTCCAGTTCAGCAGAACCCCTCGCGAAGGCGTCCTGGCTCATGAAATGACCAACGCTTCAAACCACCCTCTCACCCTCCCCTCCCCTCCTCTCATCTGAAACTCAACCCTCCATCCCCTGACCCTCGTCCCCCTCCTCCTCCAGCTCCTCCAGCTCCCCACCCCCCAAACTCAAACCCCCAAACCCAGCCTCCACACCCCAACCCCCCTCAACCCCATCCATCCCCCCCTCCCCATCTCCATCCCCACCCCTCCTGCCCCACCGCCCCGCACCCCCAAAGCGCGCAGGGTCAATGCACACCCCCCTTGACAGATCGCCTCCGGTCTGCCGATGCAACTCCGCATCGATATCCCCGCAGCCGATCACATCCGCGCCGGCACCAGAGGAAAAACCGCCAGACCAAGCACGCGGGCTTGACACGCCCGCCCCGCTCCAGTCGGGCAAGGACGCCCCAAAAAGATGACGCTGATAATCCACCGCTCTGCACACGGTATAGATCTCGAACCTCAGCCCACCCCACGCGATCCCCACCTCATTCGGCCGCTCAACCCGCAACTGCACTTCCGCCACCGGCTCCGCGAGGGCGTATCCAGTCTTCCGGAGCAGTTCCTGATACTCTGCTGAATAGAGTTGTGTGCCGTTGACCGTGACGCCCGTGACGGACTCGTCGACCAGCGTCCAGGTGAGATGCGGGCCGATGGCGATGCGGAACTCGTCGGTGCTGGAGAGGGGAGGGGCGTCGTCGTGCGGGAGCTGGAGGTCGGCGCGGGTGACGTCCCGGCTGAAGATGTAGCCAAGGTCTGGATGGAGGGGATGGGGAGGGAGGGCGAAGTAGGTTGTGTCGTTGTGGTTGTTGGTGGTGGTGGTGCTGTTGCTGGCGGTGTTTGTGGGATCGAGGTGAGGGGGTGGAGGGACGGAGGGGAGGTGGAGAGGTTGGTTTTTTGGCTATAGATTGTGTTAGTATTATTTTCCAAGAGGGGTTTGAGAGTTCTGAAATCTAACCTGGACGGTCAACAACTTTGCCAGTGCTGGATTTGCTTACTAGAGTCAGAAGTCTCTCAGCGACCTCTCGCGTGCAACCGACGATGATAGGCATGGATAACTTCCACCCTTCAGGGTTTCCAGCGACAATAGTCATGGCGAGACACTTAAGTCTGAGAGAGTATAGCAGACGTAAGATGATGGGATTAACAAAGGAGTTCAACAGCGGAAAAGAATATCTATTTATATGTAGACGACAGAAATCATTTATTCACGCAAACGATGAATGAATACCAAACCCTTCTAGCAGATTCGATGGCCCGGTGTATTACCGGGCTTGTCTGTTATTCACACTTGAGGGCTTCTCTCCCTTTCTACGCCGTAGTGAATTGCAAGGGACGCTTTTGATGTGAGTGAAGGCATGGTGGTAAGACGAGACATATGGAACTTGAAAATTTGTTTGGCCTTCTGGCTTAAGTCTATAAAGGCGTCTGAAGCTGTGCTTTTGCATAGGCTTTATTTATTTATATTGTGAGAGCGATTTCTGACTGGACAGAGATACGTTGACTCTCAAAAATAAGGATGTCAGTAAGTTGATGATGTTTTGTTCCCTTTTACAGTACCTGTATCTAAGAATCTAGATTAGCTTACAAGCTTGCACGTTTCTTGTCTAGGTGAAAATATGTCAAGGGCAAGGCAATCAGATCGATGACACAACATTTTCGATATTCAAGACTATTATGGGCTGATAGATCTTGTGAGACCAATTGCAATTGAAGTATTCGAAGGAAAGACTCCTTAACACCATGTTCGTTGTCTCTTAAGCCTTCTTTCATGTACAATTCGCCATAGTAGGGCTGGAGGTTAGTCGCTCACACCAAATATCGCGATACCTTGCGCATGGCCTATGGCAGTGTACATTGCATTGTTTCAAGGTAGGTGAATTGCATTGTTTCAGGCCATAGCGAGGGGCCATAGCAATTCAGGTCATGGCGAGAAACCATGATTACAGTGAGAGATTCGTGACCTTCTCTGATGTAAGATGGTCTATAAAGATTATATCATTCCGCAGGCAATTATCTCTCAAGTCAATTCTTCTCATCCAGAGCAATTGCACATTTTCTTCTCACCATTCTACAGCTATGTTTAATTACTTAGCTGGCGATTATCACTCCAAGTCATATCGCTATAGATATAAACTTTTTTCTCTAATCGCCATAGTGGGACTGAGGGTTAGCCGGTCGCATGGCAGAGTGTTTTTGCATTGCACAACTACTACGCATCACGTGATGATTTCGCGCTGCATGGTTACTTCGCATAGTAGGCCTACAAGATCTGCAATATCGCATAGTGGGACGTGTTTTAGTGTCAGTGCTGGGCTCCTCATTCGATTCCATCTCTTTCAGAGCCATATCATTCTTCCCCGCCCGCCCGCACCTGTATATAACTTCATTTTACTCCAGGTTTAGCTGAACAAGCATTGGGGGGTTTTTTTAGCACTGGGGTGACTACATATGGCTCTTCAGGTAACTAGCCCCGGTGTTGAGACCCCGCAACAACAGCTACACGGTTCCAGCTGTTTTGGTGACTCCACATGATGACAGGCGAAGGCTAAGTGAGGGTGAAAAGAGGTGGCCGATATGTCACCAACGAACCTCCAGTCCTACTGTCGCGATCAGCCGTCTCCGCTGGAGGTTGCGGAACGTGGCTATATGGAGAACTTTCATGAGTTTAGGCTTGAACCAAGTCTCGACTTCTTAAAGGGTGTTCCCAAGAGGATAGCGCATTAGAGAATGGATTTGGAGATCGCAAGACAGTCGCAATGTGGTTTGAAAAGGGAGGGATATTGTGGGCGGGAACACGACATACCCCCTGGGAATTTTATGTGTAAGTAGACTTCCGAGTCAAAATCGCTCTTTTTTGAACCTGTTTAGCCTAGACAAGTAGATCTAGGATCACGCAACTATATGACTTTCCTAGCGAAACAGTCTGTGCATTGTTGTCGTGTTATAACAAAACATCCCAACCGCTCCGATCGAGGTAACACTCCATCGAAAGCCACCGCTGGCACAATTTCCGCCAGAATCTAGACCAATCCCGACATACGCCCTACAAATCCTTCGTCCGCTCCTCACTCTCCAAAATCCACCGGTCCACAAGCGCCTGATCCCTAACCCTGACGCCAACCTTGAACGGCCTCGGATCCAGCGTCAACCCCGTCGGATCCACATTCGCCCCCATAGGATCCAACACCGGTCTATCGCTCTCCAACCGCGGCGGCACGATCTCGAACGCGGTGACGATGCGCACAAACGCCGTGTACAGCTCCCGATTCGCCAAATGGCTGCCGACGCACATGCGGCTGCCCGCGCCGTAGGCATAGTGCGGCGTCCCGGACACGCCGGACGATTCGTCCTTGAGGTAGCGCGCCGGGTCGAAGTGCGCCGGTTGGTCGAAGTGCGCGGCGTCGTGGTCGGCGGCGTAGGCGTTCATGTAGAAGGTCGTGCCGGCGGGGATGAGGGCGTCCTTCCAGCGGATGTCCTTGATGCTCCGGCGCGGGAGGCAGATGGGGATGACGGTCCAGAAGCGGAGGGTTTCCTTGACGAGCGCGGTGACGTAGGGGACTTTTTCTTCCTGCAGGCATTTGTCCCAGGAGTCTTGGTCCGGGTAGACGGTGTTGATCTCGTCGAGGGCGCGCTTCTGGATCTCTTGGCCGTGGGGGGAGGAGAGGTAGGCGAGGCACATGACTATGTTGCCGGGGACTGTGTCGAGGCCGGCTGAGACCATTGTCAGGCAGATTGACATGAGTTCCGCTGCAAGATTAACACCTTAGCTATTTCTCTTTTCTTTTTTGGTTTCCTGAAAAGCAATCACTGACCGTCATTAAGCTTTGCCTCGGGGTCTTTCAAAATGTTGCCTGTAATGCAGGGCTTATCGGTTCCATTAGCAATTCGCTGCTTCAACTCACCAAGCATCTGGCTCATGTACGCTCCTCTTCGCTTCTTGTACTCCAGCGGTTTCTTGTTGTTGCTCGGCCACAACCTCATGAGCGGAATGTAGTCTTGCCAATTGTGGGACGTGCTCCTGAGATAACTGATCTCGCGCTCTACGTGCGTAATCTCCTTGAGCATGTCGTCGCTGATGTTTCCCTCGATCTTGATGCCGTAGTTCAAAGTCAACGACGTGCTCAGGGCATACCGTGCGAAGTAGGGACTGGGATCAATGTCGACCGTGCCGCCTTTGGCATTCGCCATCATCTCCTTGATCGATCTCGCAGACTCAAAGTCGAGGAATGGCATATACGTCCACACGGATGGTATGTTCAGAGCAGTGGCAGCGGCTTTACGTCGAGCCTTGCATGACTCGTCCCATGGAGACGTGCCTATCGTGAAGCCTTCCGAGGACGAGACTACAGTGTGAAAGGTATGCAAAGTAGGCCTGGAGATCAGAGCCGATTGGTTTGTAACCCAAAGCTCCTTGACAGAGTCGAAGGAATTGGCAAAGACGATACGCTTCTTTGTCGTTAGCGACTGTCCGCCCTATCAACAAGGCATGGCCTCGCGCACCCTGTTTCCAAGTCTCGCCTGGAACACATCTCCATACTTCCGGGCCCATTCCTTCGCGACAAGCGCATGGTTGTTCCCAAGTTGGCGCAGACTACCGAAGATGGGCACGCCAGGTATCTCAGGTAAATGTTTGATCTTTGGAGTGTCGGTCCGATTCAAGTATCGAGCGATAAAGAAAATGGCTGAGATCACAGCGAAGATTACAATGGGAGACGGCATCTTGGAAGGTCAATCGTAAGTAGGAATAGAGGTCATTGAAGAGAGATTGCTGGAGGAGAGGGAGATTGATATCAGATACACCAAAGCCAATCCTAGGTGATCTCACTTTACTCAGCTGAGGAAGACTGAAACAGGAATCGGACTGGCATTTGAACATATGGACTATGGGGTTTATTTAAGTAGTATCCAAAGGGAGCACGGCGGAACAGAACCGGAGAAGTGGTAGGACGTCTGCCCCGCTTCGCTTCCCGCACGAGACCTTCCCAGACACATCCTTCGGAGTACCCTCGTACCTTGTTTGCAGCGCGCGGAATCCTGCCGCTGCCACTGGCCTGAAAAGTTAGCGGCTCCTGCACAATTCTAGGAACGAGGGGCAGTGTGTTTCTTGGGATGTACTCTATACAGCATGGATGTATCATTTTCAGAGATAGAGGTATCAAACATCTTGCTCCGCCTTCAGATAGTTGATACGGAGTAATTTTGGACATAACAATGATTCGAGGTTCAGTATTAAAAGGGTTATCAATATGTCATAAATACGTGTTGTCGTGATCAGGAATCAGATACGGAGACGCGGTGTAAACTACAAATATATGCGTATGTTTTTACTCCTCGAATCATTGCATGGAGCAGTGATTTCAGAGATCTGATAATAAGCAATGTCGTCGCTTCCGTGTAAGGATAGTATGACTGAGCATCGGCATCACCAGAAAATGTGCATCGGGGAAACTCAAAAGCTCCTCATGATGTCCCGTGCTCAAAATCTCATCTCGATCGCAGGCTCGATCCGTCCCATACACTCCCCGAAACCGACCAAAGCCCCATCTTCTCCCCCACACCAGCCTCGGAGCGTGACTTCATCTCCATCTTGCAAGAACGTTCTTTCTTCTCCGCCGTCAAGTCTCAGAGGGTTCTTGCCGTTCTCCGTCATCTCCAGAAATGCGCCTCGGGACGCCGCCTCACTCCCTGATATCGTGCCCGAACCGAGCAGATCTCCCACGTTCATCTTACAGCCCCCAACGCAGTGGTGCGTCAACATCTGCGCGAAGGAAAAGAGTAGATTGTTTCCGTTGGTCCTGCTGATGGTCGATGTCGTTCCCGAAGCAGCTGTAAATGAAGTCAGCTATGGTCTCGTATCGAAGCACATGCTGGCTCAAATTACTCTTCAGGTCCACTTCCAGCTTCATGTCATAGAGGTTCTTCTGCCTCGGCTCTCTCAAGTAAGGCAACAGCTCTGTATCGTTCTGTATCCCCTCTGACCGGAAAGGCTCCAACGCATCCGTTAGAACCACCCACGGACTAATAGTTGAACCAAAGTTCTTCGCATTAAACGGTCCAAGCGGAACATACTCCCACATCTGGATATCCCGCGCAGACCAATCGTTCAGCAACACAAACCCAAAAACATGATCTTCTGCTTCCGAGATCGGAATGGGCTGACCCATTTCATTACCCTTGCACAAGAAAGCGCCAAGCTCGAGCTCGATGTCAAGCTTGCGGCAGGCAGAGAAAGACGGTACCTTCGGGTCTGCGGCTGGGTTCTGTAACACCTGGCCGTTGGGCCTACGGATGTGCGTGCCGGAGACGACGATGCTCGAGGCTCGTCCATGGTAGCCGACAGGCAGATGCTTATAGTTCGGCTGCAAAGGGTTTGCTGCACCACGGAACATGACTCCGACGTTGTACGCGTGGTTGAGTCCGGCATAAAAGTCCGTGTAGTCGCCTATGTGCATGGGCATGTGGTAAGTGACTTCCTTGAGGGGGATCAGAGCGGTTTGTTGTAGTGACTTGTTTTCTTTCAAGACGTGTGGATATGGTGTTGCGTCGAGGAAGACGGACTGTAGGTACTTCCTGACTGCGGCATGAATAGGTTTTCCAAGCGCGGCGAACGCATTGAGCGTTGGACTTGAGAATACTGCTTGGTGGGGCTGTATGGCTGCGAGTGCTGAGAAACCATTGCCGTTTGCGAAGGCTTCCAGATCAAGGGCATGTTCTCCTATCGCTATGGCAGCACGTGGTTTGGAATAGCCGGATGTGCTGATGATACCAAAGGGAATGTTTAGGAGCGAGAAGTGCGATCTTTCCGGAATGTCGAGCCAGCTCTCCGGTGCCATCTTACGAGGGTTAACACGTTCTAGAAAAGAAAAGCAACAGCGATGATAGAAAGGGGAAGCGAAGGACAGTGATCATGATGGTTGGACTGGATTTCTTCGTCAGAACCCTATAATACCTACTCGGCTGACTCAATTCTCATGTTTCACACACCGTCATCCAGACTCACATTGATGCCCCTGATTCTGTAAAATCTGGCCGCCAACCACTCGTACATACCACTTATCTCTGCGGCATTATTCCGCAGTGGATCCATGGAAATCCTCCGTCTTCTTGAACACCGTACCCCGCTCATCAACTCGACGGTGCCCCGCAGTCTCGCAGACGATCAAAAAAGAAACTTGAGTCGAATCAAATGCCGTTCCGATTGCCGTCCGAACCGTCGTCTAGTAGGACTGTAGGAACCTTGGAAGAGCGGAAGCAAGCCGCCCATTCTCTCATCGAAGCTGGATACTCTACATGTACTGTCCTGCAGGCCGCCGCACTGGACTTTCCGCGCTAATTTGCTTTGCAAGGGTAATGTATCTCTCTCCACCTCTATCTTCTTCGAATTTCCACTCTCGATATATATCTTTATCAGCTGCCACTCTTCTATAATTACGCAGCAATACGTTCCATAGCCTATAAACAAGAGCATTCATCATGCCGATGACCGACTTCAAGATTGCAGAAAAGTACAAGTACCAGAATGGATTCCATAACTACCATGAGTGGGTCGACTCGAGTCACCCAGTCTTCCTGATACCACTCACGCTCGAACAGGAGTGAGGCGATAGATGGAGCTCTACCAGTAGCGGCCAATTCGCCACAAAAGCCGCCATATGGGCTTTACGCCGAGAAACTCTCCGGTACAGCTTTCACAGCACCTCGCCATGAGAATCTACAGTCGTGGCTTTACCGGATCCTCCCTGCGTCTGTGCATGCTCCTTTCGAGCCTCGAGAATCGTCGACATATACCACCAACCCGGGCGAGTACAAATTACAGCAGATTCCGAATCAGATTCGATGGGATCCCTTCGACTTTGACGAGACTGTAGACTGGGTCCATGGCCTGCATCTGGTGGCTGGTGCTGGAGATCCTGCCATGAAGACAGGAGTCGGTTACTTCATCTTCGCTGCCGGCAAAGAAATGCACCCCAGCGAAGCCTTCTATAGCGCAGACGGCGATTTCCTCATCGTAGTACAACATGGCGTGCTTGATATCCAGACCGAGTTCGGCAAGATCCTAGTCCGACCCAACGAGATCTGTATCATTCCTCGAGGTATCCGCTACAGGGTCACGATGCCAGAAGGACCTGTTAGAGGCTACATCCTCGAGCTTTACCAAGGCCACTTCCAGCTTCCGGAACTGGGTCCAATCGGATCGAATTGCTTGGCCAACGCGAGAGATTTCCAGGCTCCTGTCGCTTCGTTCGAAGAAGACACCGAGAGCCAGTGGACGCTCATATGCAAATTCAACGGTCATCTCTTCGCAGCAAAACAGAACCATACTCCGTTCGACGTCGTTACCTGGCATGGACGGTACTATCCATACAAGTACGACCTCGGCCGCTTCAATACCATCGGCAGCATCTCCTACGACCACCCAGATCCAAGCATCTTCACCGTACTCACAGCACAAAGCGACCACGTCGGCACAGCGATCGCAGACTTCGTAATTTTTCCTCCAAGATGGCTCGTACAAGAAGACGTAAGCCCATACATCCCGAACCCTCACCAAATCCTAAACCCCGACTGACGTTCTCCCCCCCAACAGACCTTCCGTCCCCCCTGGTACCACAGGAACACCATGTCCGAATTCATGGGCCTGATCTGCGGCGCCTACGACGCCAAAACCGGTGGCGGCTTCAAGCCCGCCGGCGCCTCCCTGCACAACGTCATGTCCGCCCACGGCCCCGACGCCCTGACGCACGAGAAGGCGAGCAACGCGGATCTGAAGCCGATGAAGGTGGCCGAGGGCAGCATGGCGTTCATGTTCGAGAGCGCGCTGATGGTGGGGCTGACGGAGTGGGGGCTCAAGACGTGCGCGAAGGTGCAGGGGGGCTACAACGCCGAGAGCTGGGAGCCGCTGAAGCCGCACTTCAAGAGACCTGGGAAGGTTGAGAATGGAGTGGATGCCCAGGGTGGGAATGGGCCGGTGGGCGATAGGGCTGCTGTGCCGCATTGGACTTGAGGGGGGTGTCTGTGGTATTATTCTTTTGACGTTGACACGACTTTGTACAATCTCTTACTCGGATTTAATGAAACAAATATTCGAATTAGTTCGTGGCACGGCTTGTTCCCTGCCACCACCACACAAATTATACGACCGCCAGCAAAAAGTCTCTGCCACTGAGCCAGAAAGGTATTTCATCATACATCTCGGTTGATCCATTGACCTCATCACACCACTTTAAAGTCACAACGCCAAAACCCGACCACGCGAGATTGAAAAACCCATCCATCCATGAATCATCTCGATTCCATATGTGGAACCGGCACTGGCGGACTGATCGCGTAAAACGCCAATTAGACTGCACGCTCTTGGAAGAAGCCCTGATAACTGGTATTGTATTGACTTACTTTCAGGACGTCGGGAACTGCCCATTGAAACACGACGGCCTGATGCGCGAAGATCGCTCAAACCTGCGTGCCACGTACGACCCACGACGGGCTGGCGGAGGCAGTCAGATCTAATTGTACAAGCCGCTATTCATCGCGAGTATGACCGCACAAACCCATCCTAGAGGATCCCTGTGACTTCAACGACAACGACGCCCGCACCGCCTTCGTTCTGCCAAAGCGCGGCTCCGGGATCGCAAGCATTTCCACATTGCGGAGCTACGGTACTACACAGGATGATGCGTTCCAACCTGACGTCTGGGAAGCGGCGAAGAGCAAACATTGGCGGCACCCCTATTTTTTCCTCCCAGTCATCATCAGCTGGGATTACATACTTCACACGACGTTTGGCCACAGCGCCCGAATTGGATGGATGCCTGGGTAGTCTGGGCGCAGATTTGGAGGGTCCGATGCATCTTGGGGTGCATGACAGCTCGTCGAGATCTTCTCTTGGCTTCTTTCTGCACAAACTTGCACGGGCTGAACGCCGATCTATTGCCTGACTTAAATCATGATGCAATTGTAGCTTAAAGCTCAGAATGATGTTTTCGCTGAATTATCGTCCCTTGCAATCTTGTTCAATAATGCTGATTTATGATTTCATGACTACGTGTTACGAATTAACCCGCAATCCGACTACCTGGAAAGAAATACAACCTGACGTTGGACACACTTTCGTATAAAGATAAGAATCGGGTTGAAAGAAAATAAGCTGCCACATCAAAAGAAAAGTGCTTGCCATCTAAGAGTCCCGCCCCCCACATCGTTCTCACCAACCAACATTTCAACGTCCAGTCATGTTCACGATGCGATGCACTACGACCTAAAGCTCTCCAGCGGCACCACAGCCCCCCAATTCAACCATCACCCCATGAAAAGAGAATGAGAGAAAAAACAAAAAAGGAGAAAAAATCAACCAATCCTTCTCCCCGCCCTCCGCTCTCCGCCCTCTTCAGCAATTAATCCCCTCAATGAGCTTCAGAATAGCCGCCGACTGGTTCGCAAACAGCGAAGCAATGCCAGCCGCGGTGTCCGCCTCGATGGACCCTAGAACCGCGAGCTGCGCCGGGTCCAGGACGACGCGTTTGTCAAGGGCCTTTGCGTCTACTCGTGAGGAAACAGAGGGGTCAGTGATTTGCAGTCTCTTGCCTTTGGGCTTTGGAAAGTGAGTGGTGGAGAGGGGAGATTCACCGTTGGCACCGGGGAGAGCGAGGGCGATGCTGCTGAGGAGGAAGCCCAGGATGAGGACGGAGATGGCGTTGAGGTTGTAATGCATCGTAGGGGAGGTGTGGGAGCGGTTTTTTTGGTGGGGCTTTGGGGTATTGGTTGGGAGGCTGTGGGGACGGGAGTGTTGGTGTTTGAAGGGAAGATCTGGGAGATTGCACTGGGCTTTATAAGACGTTTGCGATGAGAAGACTGTCACACGACCCAGTCTTCTTGTGTGCCGTCACAAGCGGAACTACCTGGTGAGAAGGTCGAGCATCAAGGAAAGATCCTAGTTTGGGAACCCTTTTTCTGGATCTCGCCGTAAGCCGCGGCTGCTCACAGCCAATGCGGAGACTCATGAAGATACTTTTTTGAGAAACCCCCTCGTCGATCAAAAAGCCTATAGAGAGCGTGTGTGTGTGCCCAGCGACAGCTAGTAATGAATTATCTTGATCGAGGACGTCGTTGGTGGCTGCGTGAATTGATCTTCTATGGCAGGCAAATTTGAGGAGGTGGACGTTAATAGCAAGCAATGGGTGTGTCAGAGGCTTGCGCATTGATCGCTAGGGATCGACTCAACGACAGGATGAGCATGCTTACGTCTAGAGATACCGAGGTACATGGACAACGAGACACCTCGCCACTCCTCGACCTGCCGAAGAGACCACCTCTCTCCATTAGTATGGCCGATGCGACCAGATGCAGAACATTGGAATGTTCGACAAATACGAATGGTGTGACCACATAGGCAGGTCTAGGACCTCCAAAACACGAAGACCATTCTCGACCATTCCCGGCCATTCGAGGACCTCGTCCATCAAGTCACATTCATCAGAGCAGTCCAGTGCTCCTCTGACAACCTAGGTTTACTCCTCCCAAAGATCGGGTCCTCGTAACGCTCGGTCCTCCACGGAATGCACGGCTACCGAAATCGTAAGCCACAGCCACCGTACCTAGTCGTGCCAACACCTGGAGCCTGCCTGTGCGCCATCAAATTCGGACGGCCAAATACCTGCTGAGTTACTGCATACTCGTAATGAAAGCAGTCAACAGAAACGAGCTTGTGGGGATATCCATCGATCGATGTGGGTTGAGAGACGCTTAACCTGGGCGCCCGCGAGTAGGCAGGATACGACATGCTTGAATAATCTCGCCCATAGATCGAGGGTATATCAACAGGTGGCACCACCAAAGCTCCAGTCAAGAAGTCACCCTTCCCTGTGCGATACGCCGTCGCATCAAGCGACTCGATCTGTGATATGTTGGCAACGCGCTCTAAAAGCGGAGATGGCTCGCGATCTCAGCAACGGACTCGTGCTTTGGAAAAAGACCGTGTTGTTTCGAGCGTGCCTGCGACTTCGTCATCAACTGCAACCAGGAGAAAGCACTATGGCTTCTAATCCTGGGGTAGACAGACTCCAAACAAGACCATTATGCAGAATGACGTGCTCGTACCTTCACTGGCGATCAGACCCCCTTCTCCCGAAGAACCGGATCACGACGACGAAGAGCGACGGAAAAGAGTTCAAACACTGTTCCTTCAACCTCAATCGGCATGACAGAGTCTGAAGAGAGACATGAGATGCCTAAAATGGTTCGATTGCGCTCGGTGACATCCCCTACTCGTATTGTACGTGCAGTAGACAGCGATCCGGCTCTGGTGCCGAAAGAGCAAATAACTTTTCCTCCACACAGGCTTTCTGGTATAAACAAGAAACGAATAGAATGAAGACCAACGAAGCATAATCATCCGTAGGTACATCAAACCTGGCAAACGTACAATTGTCTAAAAGACCATCTTAGCAGCGCGTTCCCACTTACGCAGATAGTCTATATACGAACCTCACCTATACAACACGACATCTCACCTTGGAGTAGGTAGGTAAAACAAGCATACTCTCCGTGGGTCGTCGCTTCAGAACCATACAAATCCAACAACGAAGTATTACAAGTACCTACCGACAATCTACCCTGATGCAAGCCACTCCACGTCCGGCACGGCAAGGAGCGGCACGGGATGATGTGCGTTGATGCGTTGAGCACTCTAGCTCGACGTGGCGCAGGGGAGGGGCGTTTATCAGTCATAACCAGTAGAGTATGTACCTCGGTTTGGAGTTGCTTTACGATATGATTCTGAACTTGGGGGCTGAGATGGAGTGCGTAGGGCCTTCTCGGTATTCTTTTGTGTTGCGATCTATGATGATATTGATCATATGGAATACTCTAGCTACGCTCGCACTGTTCTGGTTTGCCAGGTAGAGTATCAAGGACTTGGCACGACTTGCTCTGCCATTTCCATATTCCTTGGATTTCATATCTGAGTCAAACGCGCCAGGCTTTTCTGCCCTTTTTTACAAGCGCGAAGTTTAGCAGCAAATATGGACTCCCCAAGCCCCCCGGAATCTTACACCCCCCTCTGCCCCTCGAGCCACTCCCTCGCCTCCCTCTCTGCCCTCCTCGCCGCATCAGGGTCCTCCCTCGCCCTCTCCGCCCTCTTCCGACTCTCCTCCTCCGCCTTCGCCGCCCGCGCAACCCTGATCGCCTCCTCCCGCGCCTGCCGGCGGAATTCCTCCGCTTCCGGGGCCCCATCTCTGTTATCCTGACGTGCCCTTTCTGCTCGTCGACGAGCCGCCTCCGCCGCCGTCGTGGCCGCTCTCCTGTTCTCCTCCTCGACCCGTCTGACCCGCTCCCTGGCCCACCAGGTTTTCCGTCTGTTGTCCTGCTCGAGCAGCTTCTTGTGCTCTTCGTGGGCGGTCCGGAGCTCGTTCTTGACGAGGGCGAGGCGGGTGTTGATGTGGGCGGATTTCATCAGCAGGTCACGGTGTCGCTGGGTGTCATCTTTTGGCGGACGTAGCCTTGTGAAAGAGAACCGGCTTTGTCTTTTAGTCTCTTTACTGACTGCTCTGTTTTCTGCATCCATTAGGTCTTCAAGGTTGACGACTAATTCCCGAATTTCCCGTTCGAGGTCTTGGATCTTCGTGATCCTGGCACATTTCTGGACCGTCATTTCGCGTAGTTCTACAGACCAGAAAGGAGGATCTCGTGTATAAGCAGGGCATGGCTCATAGGATGGTTCCCTCCATGGCTGTGTTGATGGCTTTGATTGTACAAATCTGACAGTTGTATCATACTTGGCACGCTTTTCATCCTCCGAGAGGGTCTCGTAAGCGGCTTGGATCTTTGCACAGTTCAGTAGGCACCAGCAACTAAATATCGGTGACGCTGTTCATTGCTGACCTCTTGGAATAACTCTTTGGCGCTTAGGTCTCCCCGATTCTTGTCCGGATGGGATCGTAGGGCAAGCCTCCGGTAAGCATTCTTAATCTCCTGCTTTTGGGCATGTGGAGGGACGCCAAGTACTTCGTAGAAGCATCTACCATTTGGGTTATTCATAATGTGCTGCCCGATCGAATCGAGGCAACGGAGGTGTTGTCGAGGTACAGACTGACGGAGCCATGATGACAGCTGAGACCTAAGGGGTCTTAGTGAGAGGGATTCACATGTTAATGGTGTTGATTCGAGGACTTCAGGGTCCGTGGGATGGAGAGTGACTGTCTCTAGATTCATTTATTTTGATCTCCACTGTGTCAACGCTCGTGGCGTGTCTGTTTCCAAGTCTTGGCATTGATTTACAACTCTGCTTCACTGTATACTCTGAGATTCAATAAAAGGATTTAATTTGGTCGATGCCAAGGACATCGAGGCCACAGAAAACTCTCCAGCGTTTATGGAGGTCCTTCTGAGCAGTAGTACGCTCAAAATTCATCAAGAGATACAAGAAAGTATACATGTACCGGTGCGGCGTCCAGATTGATTGGATTCTGAATCCTACTACCGGTCTTCGGTTGGTCCCAAGACTATACTTTGCTATACATTTAACAATCTTCTCTAATGGCAAAACTGAAAAGAAGAAACATGAAGCCTCGGTGGGCTTCATGTGCTCAAAGCTCTCCTTGCTTTGTCGTTGTTGTTCACTGGTACCGCTTCAATCGTGATTCTCGTAAGGATCCCGGAACAGGGCTACCGAAACGATAATGCATCACCTTATCAGCCTGAATCCATGATCACCGTCATGTCTGCTCCGGTCTAAGGTGATGCTAAAGCTAGGCTGCGGTGCATGGTTCTGGAATGGAGTGCTGCATATATTAATGTCCTGGGAAGTTGTTTTCTGAAGCCTTCGGGAGGCGTAGCAGGGCTGATGCGAAGCGACAAGTTCTGACACGGCTTACATTATGAGACGTATGTTGTTTCTCCTTACATAAATAATGCGATATCAGAGGATGCGTTTACGAGATACTCTCTGACTTATTCTCCAGGAGAAGCTTGAGGTGCATTGAAGCCTTTCATAGAATATTCTTTCAGACGTCGGTAAAATTGAATGTTCCGAAAATTCCCATCATTTGGCTAAGACTTGAACTTGAGTATCTGAAACTTAGCGCCGTTTCAAATGGAAGATAAGTGTGCCAATGGGAGTTGAACCCATACGATTAGCGACGGGACCGGAAGTCTTGATCTCTGGGCACGGGTTTTTTATGGTACGCTTACCTTAGCGGTTTTAGACCAAAAATGGAACACTAGGTAAGCAGCCTCGGCAGCAAGCTCAGCCCGTATGATCCATCCATCCATCCTCTCCATCCAACAACTCTGGACCTCTTCGGTCTAAATATTCCAACAATGGCCCCCATTCTAAAACAAGCGATAAGAATGCCTATTCACGCGCCCCCTAACCGCACATCCTTTCTTCACACAGACAAGGTGAGCCTCTCTTTGTCTCTCTCTTTCTCTTTCGCAGAATCGCAGTCACCCTATCCATTACTCTCCACCTTCCGCCGACCCTTCAGGCGCATCTTAGGCGCGTATCATGCTCTACAAAACCTCATATCCTTCTGCCCCATGGCAAGGCAATGCATCATCCCGTGGCATGAATAAAAGAATTCAGGCCGGCCTCGGCACCTTGCTCGTAATCTTCATTCTGGCATTGACCTTGGATCCTCTTAACCTAGGCCGAACCCATCCTTCTTCTCCTACCGCCTCTCCTGACCCGACCAACTTCCACTCCCCATACGCTTACGTCACCTTACTCGCCCCAAACCCGAAACTTGACAACAAGACCCTGCCGGACGATGAGGATGAATACTTTGTCGGAACTCGAGTACTTGCATATCAGCTATTGCACGCCCCGAGAACTGCCACCAATAACTCTATCCCCTTCGTCGTCCTCGCAACTCCGGACATAGCTGAGTCAAAATTGGACAGGCTGAGGGGGGATGGAGCAACGGTCAAAGTGATTGAAAGGATATCGGAATCTTGGATGAAACCGGGCCTCCAAAGATGGAGAGACATGATGTCCAAGCTTCGAATGCTCGAATTGATCCAATTCGAAAAAGTTCTTTTCATGGACGCAGACATGTACATTGCCGAGCGCATGGATGGCATCTTCACCGACCCTACTACAAAGCCCCTCCCACCCAAGCCAGAATTAGCGCTCAAAGACGAAGGCTTGTTGCCCACATCCTACATCTTCTCGGCCCAGCAGTACATGGAAGGTCGTGTCCACCCTTACCCACCTCCTTCCGGTGACTATTTCTCCGGCGGCTTCTTCCTCTGCCAACCCAGCATTACAATGTTCAACCATTACCTCGCCATCGCAAAAATCAAAGACCGTTTCAACTCCAACGCCATGGAGCAAGGATTGCTGAACTACGCGCATCGAAGGGACGGTCCAATGCCGTGGACCGAAATATATTACAAATGGACTACGACGTGGCCGAGCATGAAAGAGTACGAAGCTGGGGCACATAGCTTGCATGAGAAGTGGTGGGACGAGAAAATTCATTTAGACCCGGATCTGAGGAAGCTGTGGTATATTGCTAGGGGCGAGATGGAGGGCTACTACCGCGGCTTAGAGCAAGCCTTGGCGGAGCTCTTGTGAGGAACTTCTTTCAGGTTCCTTCCTCTCCTTCTTCGCACTTGTGCTCGTCCACCTTCCTCCACCCCGCCGAACCCAACCTGAGAGGCCGATCAACGCCGCAAAATGTACCACGAACTGCAACGATCGAAACCCGGCGAACCACCCGCCCACACTGCTCTTTCGTCTTGCTCGCCCGCTCGCCCGCTCCCTTCTTAAATCGGAGGCTCACCGTACGGGAACGTGCATTTCCCCTCGTCGCAGGTCCAATGCGGCCTACCCTTGCCTTGAACCAAAAGATCAGTCTTGTCTATTTTCTTTCTCTTTTCTTCTCTTGCGCAAAGAAGCCGTGTCGATTGGGGGTTTCACGTACAGGCCTCGTGCACCTCGGAGATGTCGGCGCGGTTGTCGCAGAAGTACCCGCATGCTTGCTTGCAGGTTGGCGGCTGGCGGATGGGACCCAGGAGCTGGGGGGGCGGGCGTGCGGTGGCGAGCGCGGTGAAGAGGCAGAGGATCAGGGGAGTTAAGTGCATGGTGGTCGTTGAGGGTTGTGTCGATTGGAAGTAGGGAGGTTTCGAGAGAGGTGTAGGTTTTTTTGAGATGGGGATGAAAGGTCACTAAGTGTGAGTTTGGATTCGTTTGTCTGTGTCGAGGGGAATAGGAGGGTGGGAAAGGGACGGAGGAGCGGGACCTTTATATGCTGATTGCCTCTGCGGATGAGGCATGGTTGGCAAGGAGATGCCATGATCAAGGTGAGCCACTGATGTGAGGACATCATAAGTTGCAGTCAATCTAAGCCATTGATACAAGAACATGTTAAGCGGCAAGAATCTGACTGGCCCGTTGTTCGTTTTTGTAAGACTGTTTGAATAATGGATTCAGACTCAAAAGGACTCAGCCTTGTCTCTTGGAACTTGCTCAGGCGGCGCCAGACCCGAGACCCTCTTTTCCGTCTTCTCGAAAGTCGTGCAAGCGAGAGTTCGACTCCATAGGAGCGCTCCACTGAAAACGCCACTACTTTCGGGAATAACTGGGCCGTCCGAACGCCGTTGCCCACCGGAGACGCCAACGCTCTCAAAGGGAACAGAAGCTGCGAGGATTCCAGTGGGACCTTCAAGTTTGTAGCCATGCGCCAATCTTGTGATCCACTGGATGGGAACATGGTTAGGAGGCTGATCACAGCTATCTCATAGCTATCCTGAGTTCCAACACTTATAATGGGTAATTGACCTCGAGATTGATCCTGGTTTTTGCAGTGCGCGGCCAAAATGTGCATACAGCTAGTATGATGTAAAAGCCCACTACTTAAGGAGGCTTACAGCGAAAGTGAATCGCGTCAACACCAATTGACCACTTCACTCTTTCGATGAAAATTCACACACGTCAACGCTAGTATCTCGTACTATAAAACCCTTAATCACGTCCGGAAATTCCTTCCTTCTACAACATCCGTCACCAAGTCTCCTCAAAGTCCACCTTCACCACCACTGTGTTCCCTTCGCAGACTTCCAAACAGCCCTGACACATCTTATCTAAAGCGCCCCCACAATGCCTCAACAGCCACCACAGCGAACACGGCCCTTCGTGCCCAAGGAAACATTCGACCAGGTCTCAGCCGCGATGTGGGGACGGCACGCTCTCGACTACGACGCAAACTACATCCTCACCCGTACCCACTGGACCGACGCCGAGATCCGCGAGGAAGCGCTCTACTTCGCAGGCTTGGCTCGCGGACTCCGTCTTGGAGCGGCGCAGATACCAAGGGGCCATGGGATGCTTCCGGGTAGCGCTCAGGTCAGACTGGGTGACTTCATCAGGGAGGAGAATTATCATCCGGGAAACATTCAACCTTGCAGAGACCCGGCTTTTAAGCAGGGCAGCTCCATGGAGGGGTTTCGACCTCAATTTTTCGGCATCGCGCAAGAGAACATAAGCAGACCGGCTGCTCCGGCACAGCGTGCTTCGGAGAGTGCGGGCGGGTCTCCTCATTCAACGGTTGATACATACGCCCTTGCACCCAACGGTATCAGTTCTGGTCGCAACTTCGACGAACATGTTCAAATCAGAGATTCCCACGACGCTACGACACCCTGGGAGTCAAAGGAAATCGAAGCGCCTCTCGGTCTCTACGAATCCTACCCACCTCTCCCGGCGACTCGCTTCACTGGCGCACAACAGGCTGTTAATTCTGCTGCAGTGAAAGGTACCGGTCAAGAGGTCATGGAACCTTTCGGGATCCTATCAGCGCCTGACGAAAAGATGCGCTCGATCCCCCTTACCAATGATCAAATGTCTCATGCCCGTGACTTGGCGTCTCGATCTCGTCGGGAGCCTCGGGCGCCGGAAGCGGTACCCGGGCGAGATGAGGTTTTCGAGCCCACACAGGAAGGTTTTCAGTGTCTGGAGGACATCGACGGCTTCGGATACCATTACTGACTCTGTGGACCATCCACGCAGGATGAGGGTTACGACGAGGTAGGCCTCGATGAGAGCATGGAAGAATGATTCGGTGAGCAAGCAGCGACAGAGGTGTGGTAATGCTCATAGAGGCGGAAACTGGCATTGAGGAGACATTGACTCCCTCTTAGCATATGACAGATGTGTTGTTTCTATGGCCATTAAAAGCAGCCGGACATCACCTCGCAACGGAGTCCTTTAGATAGCGATACTCTAGATGAGAATCCGAAACAACTGACGAACTCCCTGCTCTCCATTCATTCATAAGTCACCAATTCCTCCTACATACCCCTACTCCATTCATCCATCCATCCATCCAAACCCTCAACCCCAACCAAACACACCCCCTAATCTCCTAAACCCCCCTTCCCCCCCCCCTCAAAATCCCCCATAGCCCCTCCCCTCCTCTATACTCACCCATCACGCTGTCAAACTAACCCCACACTATCCTACCTCTCCACAACTCTCCACAAGCCCAAGCAGGTCCTCTACAGCGCCCGAGTAGATCTCGTCCTCCCTCTCATTCCAAACCGAATAAAACGCACCGGTTTCAGCAGATCGTGCGCTGCAGATCGTGCGCTGTAGGCTCGTGCCGGACTGGATCGCTGGAGTGTGCTGGCCAACGTCTCTGGTCTTTGGGAGTGTTTTCGCCAAGGGGTGTCCGGAGTCTGAATAACGAGTTGGCTTGAGATAGGGATTGTCAGTAGGAATAGATGTTAAAGGGGAGACTGCGAGCTACGCGACGATGTTTGGTTTGTGACATCCGATGTATGTTGTGGAGCGGGAACCGAGTGCGAAGACAGGACAGTGTTGTCGTTCTTGGCCCGTCCGGATCGAGCGACGGTGCACTGTTTCAGACTTCTGATACCCTCTGGCGGTTGTTGTCGTGTCGTATATACTCATCACATCACGCCATATCTCCCTAGCAGCGGATTACTGAGCTTCTTGGGAAATTCCCAGCCTTTGATGAGGACCAAGTAGATGGATTTGGGGAATGTGGTCGCTACGAGGGGGCCCCGGAGACGTAGGGTACGTATTCCGCCGCAGCGATATTGACAGCAAGGCATCGGACGAGTCTAAATGGATTTGGAGAGCTTCTTCTTTGGGGAGGCGTTCTGATTGGCTAGACTGGCTAGTAGATAGATTATCTAACAGGACCTAGCTGCAGGGTATCCTGATGCGCGCCATGAGGGAGCTTTATGTATAAGAGCTTTCCACTAGTATTGTCTGATCATTCGGTTCCGTACCTCTCAGAGCCAAAGCATTACCTTGTCCCGCTTGCTGGTCCGGTGTTGAGGGTGGGGCAATCAACCATCCCCATTGCCCAGTGACATGGGAAGGCTAGGTGTAAATTTACGCCGATCATTTATTCAAACACAATATTATGATATGACTTCTTGACACAGCCAGTCGCCCTCAACACGATCATGGCTCTTGCTGATGCGGTCATTTGCATATATATACTCCGTACGCATCTTACATCTATGTTTCTTCTCATTTCTTCAGCTACCATCATCTCCTTTCTTGAAAAGTCGCAGACCTGACCGCGACAGTTTGTCTCGATCAAAACATAATCAGCTTACAATTCTGCCTTCGAGTCGTAACAGCAATGCCTGCCACTACGAGTGTGAATGCAGACAATCCCCAAAATCACTCAATCCGACCTCAGCATTTGCGAGCCCCTTCAATGGCTGGGAATGATACTTCACATCGATCCCGCTTTGGACAGGTCTTGTTTGAGAACAGAGAGGCTCGCCGCGTTCCAGGACCAGTCCGGTCAAATCGCTCGTTCCAAACCGGAAAGGATGCCAGGATCAGGCAACCATTCGTCCCCACACACCCTCATACTTCAAGACAGACTATGAACGCCACCACCAGAGGAGAACAGCAAATCCTTCAACGGGAGCAGGCACTCCCTTTCCCTTCCTCTTCTCCAACCCCATCCGCTCTACCTCCTCAATCGCAACCATTATCACCGGAGAACGCGACCCGCTCCCTTCATCGGTATACAGACACTAGACCGACATGGCGCGTACTTCTAGCAAACCAGCGTGAAGAACGCACCCACAAACGCAGTCAGGATAGCATGGTTCCGCGAGAACATCGAGCAATCGACCCCAGTCGCGCCACCAAAGCTGAGACTACCTCCATGCCCAGCGCTGATGACACTGAGCCCAACATCATAAACTCATACCCACCTTCGTCCAGTGACCAGGAAGTTCAAGCTACGTCTCGTCCTACGTCGCTCAATTCGCAATGCAGCTATGCGCTCGCCAATGAGGATGACTACGTGGTTGAACAGGAGCCATGTTTCGAAGACTCGGAATGGGATCGTTGCAATGTATCCTCCGCGGAAGACTAGTACGGCAATTTGGGGATCTGCGGTTTTCTTTCGGGTGAAGGATATGGGGGGTTGGTTGGGTAGGGGAAGCGGGAGCGAGAGGTTTGCAGGTGTCACTTTACATAGCATCTAGATATCGGAGTCAAGTTTTCACTTGGCCAGAAAGCAAAAATGTTCGAACGAAATACAAATTAAATGATACTCTTAGACTGTGTAGGTATTACCCCAACAAACTTAGGATATATTACTTCTTAGTACTTGTGCTAGGGCGTCAGTACCCCGCTTTGTCACGCGGACCCTTGCTCTTCTTACTGCCCTGCTTGATCAAACACTAATCCTAGATGTGAAACAGTCAATGGTAGTATTATTTCCTCGACTCCTGTTCACAGATGCGAGATAAGTAAACCCTTCGCTCAAGCCCGCGATTGCTTTAGCGGGTTTGCCTGTATCCACATGACTCCCTTCACATATCACCTTTAGCGTAGAAGTCTGTTCACCGTGGTATGAAAATGTTGGTTCTCTTGGTCGTTGGTCTCTATGCAATTAAAAAATGTCTTAAAAGTCAGCTTTGGCCCCTTTCCATTCTCCTTATTGGTGATGCTACAGTACATATAAAAACCCAACAGAGAGCGGCCGGTGGTAGTTCTCCAGTTTCGGGAATGTGGAAAACCACGTGCGGATGTTTCAGTAATTGGTTGCTCGAAGAGTTCTTTCAACAAGGTATCCTTTTGAACACACCTGTTCTAGACGGTGTATCAATGCTTCGACACGTTGCACTCGTGTCATGTTTTGCTATATAAGCAGGTATTGCATACTTGATTCTCCCTTCTCATCCATACTACCTTCACTCTCGCCTTCCGCGCTCATAAACTTACAGACTTCTCCAGAGAATACACATCTTCCTCTGCTAATCTTGGCTTCAAACCATTCAATATGTCCCAGGTACACCACGACATCAGGAAACGAGCTTATCCTAAGCTGGGGAACGGGAGTACTCGTCTGTATCTGCAGCAAGACATTGGCACCATACGCAACCCCGGAGTCGAACAAAATCTCCAACGTGAGAGATGGGGCGTTTCTGCCAGAGTGTTCTTACTACATCACTAAAATCCACGCTACGCCAGCCCGACCTTTACTACTTCTTTAGCAACAAAGGCCATGCTGCTTATATCTTTTTCTGCCGCTCCACTACACCAGGACAACGCTATGGGCCTTTGACCCTTCGACCCTACCAGGTCGCGACAACTTCTAGCAATGGAGGAAACCTTCACGTTAATGGGTTAAGTCAATGGCAGAAGATCTCTCGGGTTGGATTCGATGCAGGCACGTGGGTATTTGGCATGTCGGCAACCTTTCATTTACCTTTCGACGCATTACGGGCGATAAGATCGACTGGGCTTCAGCAGGCGTACCGCTCGGAGCTGACAGCTCGTCCTCATCCCTGTTCCCAGCCCTCGTTTAATCTCCTCTTTCCGCAGCACGCTTACATACAAAAGGTCCTGAACGCTTCCGCGATGGAGAGCGATGACCCAAAACTTAGAGACAGTCTCGCCAGTGTTCAATACGGAGGCCGTGAAACTACACTAAATGATGCAGCGAGCAGATCTAGCTGCGCCCCTGTTCAGATCGGGACCAAAACAGTATTTCCAGAAGCGCAGCATGAGAGCACTGCCTCTTACGCATCTCCTTCTGAAGAATCAGAAGATGGCGCTAGCAATCGCCCCAATTCGCTCAATTCAGTCTACAGCTATGCGCTTGCGAATGAGGAAGAATATGTGGTCGAGGAAGTCTCTGACGGCGAAGACGAGGAGTGGGACGACTGTGAGACCCTGTCGAGCGATGGATAGGGCGCTAGATTCGAAAGAAGACGTTGACCTTCAAGACCGTGAATAGAGCTGTAATTATTTATGGAGACTGAGATTTTTGTTTACTGCTAGGATGGCGAATTGTTGTGTGAAAAGTTGATGGCCTTGTTTGTTGCTTCTCGGTAGGATGCGACAGGAAGTACAGCGAGTAGAAGCAGAAAGCCCAGATGCTAGGCGTTAGCGACCAGAAACAATCTTACAGTAGCTATCCTTGCTTTTATAAACGTTTTTTATATGACCCCTTCCTACTAGAACAACTCCACCCTTTACGTTAAAAAAACACCTTTCTCGCGATGCCCACTAGGTAGCATTCCCTTTCTTCTTCACCTGAAAAGAGGATATGATTAACCCCAAACACACGGTAGAGACGACAACAGGCCCTGGGCCTCGAATACCCGAGGCAAAGAAAGAACACTTAGGAGGCCACTTGCGCGGAGAAGGACCAATGGGATACATGAAACCTTGTGCCGAAATTCTAGAACTTTGACGGACGATTTCCCCGTCAGCCCATCATCCTACGGTTCTACTTGTTCGAAACGAACGAGTCCAAGCAGCTTATACCGCTGGGCCTCGTAATTTGATGCCCTATTTGAGGATCGCATAGCTGCTTTTCCTCGAGTTGGCGCCCCCCCAAAGATACATTCAAGCGTCTGGGAAGTCAAGGAAAGGGAGGAGGGGGGAAGAGGGGGGAACCTCGCCGGACTGCCGATAGATAGCACGTGAGCAGGCTAACGGTACGGTGCATTTCCATTAGCAGCGAAGTCACGTCCTTTTGATCGGTCGCATTGCTATCATTCCATTCCAGAACTGCTCATTTGCAGCCTTTATCGCTAAAGTAATGTACCATGTTCAACCAAATCATTTCTTCCTCAATGTAACGCTATGCGTTCAAAGGTATGCAATGCAACGGACGAATGAACGCCACGACGCTGCAATTTCGATATCCGGAATCCTTCGCTTCTTTCCCTTCTTTACTTGAAAATTTTTCCTTCGTGATAAACGAGTTGATCCAAGTTTCTGGGCTATTAAATCACGTCAAGAGACCCACACAACAGAGACGTGCCGCTAGATAGAGGGCAAGCATGAGAACCTGACTACTATTAGTCGGTCCTACTTAACACAAAATAGAATTTGGGCCGATCAATGTTGCAATTATGCAACACGGGCCCCTGCAGCAGAAAGATTCTGGTTTAATACAGTCCGCTACCAACCGGTCGAGATTGCTGAGGCGTCCTAAGGCTGCATGCTTCGTGGGTCCCTCGGCATCCAAGATTCTGCTGAGCAAGAAGCTTCTTGGTCTGAGAGAGTCACGTGCATTACCAGCGCTATGAACTGGTCTTTCGATGACAGCCTTGCCTCGTACTTCTCGCCACAGACAAGGAGAACTGTTCCTCTGTTGTAAATGAGAGATTGATTTCTTGCTTTCAACGAGGGGAGAAGCATGCGCCTACAGATATGTATCTGGTCTCAGAGTGCGAGTAAAGGGGAGTGTGAGCAGCTTCAGCGCTAAGCGGCAGTGATGGTTAGATGATGACCGACCAGACTCTTGGAACAGCAACAGGTGACCTCCGCTTACCACTTTCGTATTCCATAGTCTTGTGTGCAGATGGCGTATTTTCATAACACTTTTTTGAACGCGTACCTCTCATAATCAGCTGTGCTTACAGTGCGGCCATAGGGTATGTTCCCGGCTCGGAAACAATTATGACGGTGTCAATTTCCCCCTGATATTCTGTCCTTTCTATTTCCAAGTCTCCCCAGCAATTCTTCCCACAGAAACAGTCGCCACAGATCTTCTTGCCACCAAGTTAAAATTTTCCAACAATTCGTTTTCGGCGGCTTTCCTCTACAAAAGTATTCCAGGACTTCATCTACACTTCTTCTAACCTAACCCCAAACTTAACACTTTACGAAGTGTTCAGGTGCCGTATGTTAGTATAAGATTCTACCTTGCTAAACTCGTTCTGCACCACACTATTTTTGAACTTTGAGCCTGACATCTCTATCCCAACTTGCCAAGACAACACTGACCGCAGTCAGATTTGTCCAATACAACAAGATGCCGAGACAGCGGCCCTCGATGGCTAGACGACGGCCTTCAGAAAGGAGCTCCTGTTCCGAAGCTAGCTTCCACACTGCACATGAAAGCCGACGAAGCATGTACCCAGGAATGCAGGCACGAGTGTCCGACGGCGAGTCTTCGGAGCCTTCAAGACATTCACGAAGTGGACTCTCGGGCATCATCGAAAGCGCCCGTGATGATGCGGACTCCGAGTCCTCAAGGTATACCATATCCCTCCCGAAGACACCCAGGGATACCCTACCGTGATCCTTGTCCCGGTCTCTCCGACCCTGGCGAAGCTGACTCAGGGTATTGCTCAAGTGGTGTACGATCAAACCCATCCCAGATGAGTTTTTCGGACTACAGTAGCCTAGACCCACGAGACTCAATCAGCAATCGAGGCTCCAATCCCTCTGGCAACGTTCGTATCCTACGGGACCATTCTCCTCACAGCTACTTCAGTATGCCTTCGCGCTGGGCAGGGGACGAGGATCCCAGACGCAGTGATGCATATGCAAGGCGCCATGACTTGAATGCACGTATAGACCCTGATCCACATGTCTTCAATCGTGCGCTGACAAGTCCTTACAACAGGGAGCTGCAGCACGTCGTGGAACCCTACCTCCTCTCTTCGGACCACCAGTTTACGATGCACCTTCTAACCACGCTTCCGAAAGGCCCAGAACTGCGCGACGTTATGGGAGTGGAAGCGGCGCTGTGAGCTCTCGTCATGAAAGCTACGGCGGTGGCTACGATGAACCCTCCACTTCAGGCCGCTACAGTGGCCATAGCAGAAGCACTCGTCATGACGCTTACGATGACGAGGAAGAACCCTTCACTCCGCGTCAGACCTCTCGCCGTCACAACGATGACGACGACGAGGAGGGCGAACAAGCCTTCACTCTTCGCCGGAGGTCTCGCCGTGATGATGAAGATGAGGACGAAGAGGAGGAGCAGCCGTTCAATCTGCAACGCTACCGTTCTCGGTATGGCGAGGAAGCCGCCCGCGAGATTGTCCGCGAGGATGAACTCCGCGAAGAGTATGACCGGAACGGGTGGGATTGATAGGCGTGCTACAAGGTGGACGGATTCTAATGGGTGGCAAGCTTCTGGGTGAGAGATACACAAGGATAGTCCCCGGCGTGAATGTCTTTGCAAACTCCAGTGTGGCCCAGCGATCAGAGGCTTTGTGTCACTGCCTCGGTGTTCCAGGTCTACAAGCAATGAATGATACCTACACAGTTCTGCAATAGAAACAGCTAGTACATGTGCCTCATAAAACCGTCAACAAAAACCATTTCCCCTCGGGCATCTTCCTCTCTAAAGTCTTACAATTAGCCGCCAAGACCTGGTGCGTGACCACGTCTCCTCCAACATTCCTTCCACTAAAGCCTCACCATCCGATTGCATCCATCGCTTGTCTCAGGTAATTCAGTAAGTCTTCGGAGAAATCTCCGTTGCTGCAAGAATGTACCCCGCTTCCTCTTCTCGAAAGGGAAGGGGGGAATGATGACAGGCTCTGGTTGCTTGAGGCGAGCTTGTCGCAGGTGGCGCTGATTGGATGCGGCTTCACCATCCAATGAAGAACAGCTCCTACAAAGCTAGCGCGTCATTTGATACGCAATGCTCAAATGCGAAATGGGCGCATTAACACATCATAGATAACACGCGGTGATAATTCCTGTTATGACGGCTTCGCCTCACGGAGCCACCAGCTCTGATCATTCTCCATTACCCCTTGAGAGATTTCTTCCGAAAGTCCATAAAAAACAGACATTCCTCCTCCTCTTCTTCTTCTTCTTCTGCAAAATTCTCTCTGCCCTACCACCCCACAGTCACACCGACAACAAATACAACCCCACACCGCACACACAAATACACACACACACACACACACACAACACACATCCCCCCAGCTTCTAGCCAAAATGCCCAGGAGACACTACCCCTTCATCGAAACCCCATCACGCCGCGCCAACGGAATGCCTCGCGGTCGACCTCGTCTCGAACAGCCAGACGAGGGCTCAGACTCCTACTTCTCATCGGTCTACGCCGGCGGAAACAGCGCAAACATGGGAAGTCGCCGCACGGATGGTCGCGGCCACCAGGACCGCTCTGATCGCGATCACAACATCGACCGTTACGCCGCCACCCACGAGCGTATCAACGCAATGGGAGGCTTGGAGCAGGCTTTCCAGCAGAGGTTCGGTGTGCAGCCGAGAGGGGATGATCGTGATGAGGTACGGGGTTTATTCTCTTCCTGCCTGCGATCCCGTCAATGGCACTGCTTTACTGATTGATACATTGTTGTCCGGGATAGCCGTCGGAATCAGAATACTACGGCAGACACGGCACTGAGCGCGCCCACGGTGCCCACGACGGGCGCTACGCTGAGGCAGACGATGGCGGACGTCAGCAGCGGATAGAGGCGAGGAGGCTTGCACGTGAGGCAGAATACGCCGCCGAGGACTCCGAGGAACGCATGCCCTCCTCGCGCGGCTACGGAGGCCGTGGCGCCCACGGTCGCGACTATGATTATGATGACCCGTACATATCTTCTTCCGCGGCGCAAGCCTACCGTGGGCACGGTAGTGGCAACGGCACTCGTCGCGGTGAGTATGAGGGCTACCCTCAGGATGATGGTGGTGGTTATGAGGGTTACGAGGGCTCCGCCTCCCCAGGATACGAGGACCGTGGAAGAAGGACTCGCCGTAATTGGTGAGGGATTGTATTGGTCTAGCTTCGAAGGTCTAGGGCTGGGAGGAAGTAGGAGGAAACGGCGGGTGATTTGTTGGAACTGCTGGCGAATACTCCTCCGATGGCTTTGGTAGAGTTTACTTGCGTCATTCGTACCTAGAGCATCATTAGTCTTAGGTAGCCTTAGCCAATAGCGTCTGCAGTAATGATCCAACACCCGTGGATTGCAAATGAAACTCGAACCCCCGCTGAGTGTGCCCACAGCATTAAATCGACCAAGACTAGCCAATGAGACCACATGTATTTGAGTCATTCCTGAGTCCAGTTCTTCGGCTGAGATAGTTTAATCCGATCTGCAGGGTGTGTTATACGAGGTTCCCGATAATTCTCTCAGACACTCTCTTAGCGTTGATAGTGGGAGTTGCTTGCGCTATCCGGACCAGTAAGACAGTAGCGAAGTCGATTTGCTAGTCATGAACGAGGTGTTATGCATACGCGCTGTGGGCAAAAGTTGAGAGCATGACTGTTAACCTGCAGCATGTAATTGGGATAACACTTTTCCGCACCGGGAGGGCAACCATTGGCTATTAGTCCATGAGATGGATGCCCCTCAACACATTTACCACCTTTCTGTTCCAGTCATGCGGTGTTCGGCTCGTCAGTGTTTTCCTCTAGCTTCTCTCCCTCAATACACCGTTTTGTATAAAAGCCTGCTTCTTGTCACATTATCTTTCCTTTCTTTGTCCTTTCCACTCCTACGTTCTCAAGACTCCTTGTTTGCAGCTTTCTATTACTACCACCTCTCAACTTCGACTTCAGCCTTTGTGAATCAGCATCATCAACACACAAGCATGGACGGTCGCGGATCACGTTCCCGAGAAGGGCCTTCGAGGAGATACGGCGACGGCAGAAGCAAACTGAGCGATACTTAGGACTCTATGTTCATGAGAAAGAAGTCTCTCGCTCGCCAACGTCAGGAGATGGATCAAGAGGACCGTGACTTCGGAGGACACTGGGAGGCCAGTCCCGAAGTTGAAAAATACGATCCTTACGGAGACAACTCTGACCTTGAAACTCTCAAAAAGCAGCGTTCTGCGATGACACAAAGGCTGAGAACCCTCGTAGAGTCTGAGTTTGAAAGCCCCAGGAACAATAAATTCAGAGAGAGTCTCGAAGAGGACATCGAAAAGATCACTGAAGACATCCTCCGAATCGAGTACGCGGCCCGCGAAAGTGGCAAGAAGCCTCGCGGCATGGGAGCCCGAGCGGACAGCATGAATTCAAAACCCCATCAAAGCCGTGCAGGGGGCAGAGTACCCCAAAACAGAGAGGAAAGGCTCCAACTCCGGGACCTTTATTTGGGGGGTCTTCCCAACACAAATGAGCTGGACTCGCTTAAAAAGGATCGCGCCAAGTTGTTCGAATTACGTGAAAGGCAAGTTGAGGACGATTATGAGGAAGGGTGCAACATGACCGAAGCATGGATCGAGAGGACCACTCAGAGAATCGCCAGGCTTGAGATGGAGCAAGAGCTGGAGAGTACGGGGACTCGTGGAAAGGGAGCGCCAACGCGTCGTCAGGGTAAAGAGGACTCCTCTGATGACGAATCTGGACATCACCGATTCGGATCACGTCGTGGGTATGGTAGGTCCACGGCAGGAAGTGCTGATGATGAGTCTGGACATCAGTCATTCAGATCTCGTCGTGGGTATGGTGACTCTGAGGCAGGGAGCGCCGATGATAAGTCTGATCATCACTCACTCAAATCTCGTCGTGGACATGGTAGCTCTGCGGCAGGGCGTGTCAATGATGTGTCTGAACGTCATCCATTCGGACCTCTGTTTAGCGACTCTGAGGCAGGGAGTGCCGATGATAAGTCCGATCATTACCCACTCCAATCTCATCGTGGGTATGGTGGCTCTGCGATAAGGCTTGCCGATAATGACCCTGATGTTGATCATTGGGACTAGAATGACCGCTGCTGAACAGGTATGAAGCCGGGATCTCTTGTTGAATCCATCCGCTAACGACCGCTCAGCCAGTATATCTCCGCGGACGATGTGCAGGGGTAATGGGGGAGGACTCGTTTAATGGTGTGGGCCTTCGACAAGGCGGTACGGTCAATACTTACTTCGTGCTCTTGGAAGGTTCACTGGCATCCTGTTTCTCTTGCATTTCTTATCATGCGGTATCATGCGAAGCTCTTGCACTGTTTCTTAGAGGGGGCGCTGTGAGAGGACATATTAGCTAGTATAATGCCAGATTAGCTTAATAGATTCTTAATAAAAATGGTAGGCTCACAGGTCTTGCGGCGTTTTCCATTGTTTGACGATCGTAGCGCTCGCTCCGTTCTTGGCTGAGCCTCCTGGTACTGGCTGAGGCGATTGATGTGCTTCCTATTCGTTATCCTTCACGTGTCACCGGCCCCCGCTATTAACACATTCGCCAGTCCATCATACCATTTAAAGCAAATTCTTGTGCCCAAAGTTCCCAACTTTCCTTACACATCTCTCAGAGCAATCCTTGCAAAAAGCCTCCAACTCTTTACCAAGCCAGCTTCTTTCTTTTACCGACACATCACACGGCCGCCTCTGCCATCCCCTTCGACTCCTTCAACTAAAATAAGTACGTTATCACAAACCTTCATCAGGGTTGATGAGTTGTGACTGCGGCTATTTCTGCTCGTATCCGGCTATCATCTAAGTCTGTAATTCGTGGAAGGTACTAAGAACAAGCAGGTGACGCACAGGGGTATGAGATGGCACCTAGAGGTCGCAGACACGCGAAAAGAGCTTTGCCCTTAGAGACACCACCATACGTTGGCAGTGATATTCCGATCCTCGAACAACCGCAAGGATATTACACGTACAGGGACGCGAAAAGCGGTTTGTTATTAGAGTCACCACCATACTATATCTCACCAGCACACTATTACGCTAGAACAACAAGACTGGACGCGACAGGACTGCGCTCAAGTAAGAGCGGCCGTGAAGCAGCTATAGATGACTTGGCTGAAGACTTCAAAGACATGGGGACAAGTCGACGCAAAGGCTCTACACTAGGCGGCAGATCTCGAGGCAGGCGGGATGCTCGCCACGCGAATGACATCGACGGCTTTGACGAATGTAGTATGAAACCTGGGAGACCATCGAGGCGAGATGAACCAAAAAGCAGAAGAGGAGTGCCTCGGCACACGGATGACGTGGACAGCTTCGACGATGAGGACATCGAGCCTCCTAGATCATCGAGACGAGGTGGAACTCAGGAGAAACATGACCCACGTTACTTGGATGACATGGACAGCAGTGAAGATGGTCACATCGAGCCCCTTAGGACATCGACAAAGAGTGGACCTCAAGGCAGACGAAACCCTCGGCGCATGAATGACGTGGACAGGTTCGACGAGGTGCCTCGTAGACCATCAAGACAAGGTAAACCTCATGGCAAAGGAGATCGTGGGCACATGGATGAGGAAAACAGCTTCGACGAGAGCATCGAGCCCTGCACATCACTGAGACAACATAGACGTCAAGGCAAACGAGACCTCCGTCACGTGGATGATGAGAACAGCTTCGATGATGAGCCAAGCAGACCATCAACACGAAGCGGACCCCAAGGCCGGCGAGGCCCAGCCACAGCATCTCGACACATGAACGCACCCACTGAGGATGCAATCTCACTCCTCCCAAGAAGCGGTCGTGAAGCGAGGTTTCCGAATACGAAGTCATCTCGTCGCCACGAAATGGAAGCCGAACTTGCCACTGCCGAAGAAGACCGCGCCCGGTTCCAACGGGCCGTGGAGAGAACGGAAAGGAGGGGCCCGGGCAAGGATGCTTCGAGACGTGACCGGGAGAAGCAAATGGGCCGCCGGCTGCAGGAGCGTATCTCGAAGATTAAGATGGATATTTACAAGATGGATCCCGACCCAGCGAGGCTCGATAGTGCTGCTGAGTCTTTCCCGTGTCTCGACAGCGATGATTACGAGCATGAGGAGCGCAGAACTCGCCATGGCCGCCGAGGTCCTGCAGCTGGACGTGGTGGAGGTCGTGGTCGTCACCGGGTTCGTCATCTTGATGCATGCGATGACTGATAGTGAGGTTGTTGGTACGAAGGCAAGCTGCTAAGGATTGTGACCCTCAGACTTGCTAATCGGCTAGGTTATCGTCAGGGAGGTTGCCGACATGATTCAAAGTACACTATGGAGTGTGGGGATACATAAGCACGGATTGTGACAGATTGAGATGGGTCTGTTCGTTGTTTTCCTCTTGCGTGTTGGCATGCAAAATTCTGGCGCGGATGCTTTCATAGCGGTACATTTGAAGACTAGGTGGTAGAACTTAATATGCTTGCGATGGCAGATCACTTCCCTTGAAGCTCTAGCCACTATGGCGGCGCTAGCTCCAGGTCTGCCTGGAAGATTGATTGTACGCCGCATGCGGCTAGCCGTTGGGGCGGGCAGCTTGTAAGCCTTGTTATGGTGTTAATGCACCGAACATGATACGTCTTGAGAGAAAGGTCCTGTTTCAAAAGTGTTATTGACCCGCCCATCACAAAAGTTCTGCGTTCTCTTCTCCTTCTCCCTCTTGTCTTCATATTGCCCAAGATCCTTTCTAGCAGTCTTCCTGAAGATCTTCTTCTGTGCACCCCTCTTACATATCCTCGCTCTCCAGACACAATCAAACTCGTCCTTGGCAAAGCCTCTAAGCACACAGAAAAACTTCAAGCCCTCCGTCACACCACCTTCCAGCGCACCCAGATTTCCCAGCACCAGATGTCAAGACATGTAGCCACCAACGCAGACCGAAGGCGACACCAGAGCGAAAGAAGCCAAGCCACTGGACGTGAACATTATCATTATTGTCAGACTGTTGGCCCTCACTGGTCTGATTCGGAGCGGGAGGACGATCCGGTTGCACCTCCACGCCATGGCCATGGCTGGGGTGTCAATGTACACGGCGAGCCTCTATCACCACCCCCACCATATTCCGAGCAAGACAACACCGGAGCTAGAGCCACAACACCGTCGAAGAGGCTCGTCGTCAAACGCTACGCTAGCCCTGGAGGGTTTTCTGAATTCGTCGAGTACAGTTCAGGTCGCAAGGATCGCGACGTAATGAACGGGGACGGCAGCCGTGAGCCTTGGCCCTACACTGATCATGAGGATACGTCGGACGATGGCTCGGATCACTCAGGCATGATCAACCTTACCTCTGGTCGCAGGATGCCTCGAAGCGAGTGGGAAGATCAGGATCCAACGCAGTATTCCAGCGAGGAAGTGGAGGACGATGAGCAGCCAGAGACTTCCCCAAGTCATCACGGCTCCAGACCTCAACAGAGACGTAGGAGGATCCACCACTCGAGTTCAGAGGATTATGATGCTGACCTTGATGTGCGTCACAACTCGAGTTCAGAGGATGATGATTCCGACCGCGAGGTTCCAACCCCTCGCAGTGAGGGCAGAGGCGTGCGAAGGTACAGGGGCCGACAGAGTCTCGCGCGACGTGGAGGGCGTGGAGGGCACGGAGATAGAGAGACACCCCGCCATCTGGGCACGCGAGCTCGACGCCTATAAAAACACAGGCAAGGGCCGTCGTCTGTTGATGAAGTCCACTCTGAGAGTTGAAGTGCAATTCAGTGTGTCACGACATGGTCTGGACAGAGAGAGGTACTAGCTTTGAAATGGCCGCAAGCAACAATTTCTCCATCAGTACAAGCGTGGGGAAGGCCCAGAAGCTTCTTCTTGGCGTCCTTATTATCCTGCAAGCTTGCGGAGGTTTACTTTAGTCCGCCCTTTTTTTAGAAATAACGGCAGGTTAATTGAATCCACTGTTTACCTAATAACAATGCCACGAGTGCTATCACGAGATTTGACATGTGTAAACCAAGACTTCGGCAGCTGATGCCGACCGGGATGGTATCGCTATCTCAACGGTGGAAATGGAATTGCTATGCATAGAAGCCGAGCTGCAGGAAAAATTCAATCTCATGACGGCTCTTAAATTACCACCATGCTACCTCCTTCCCGTTTCTGCTCTGGTCATAGTACCTAAGCGTTGTGTGCTTGTGTCGCCGGGCCTTGAATTTTTGGAATCTTTATGCTATCTTGTCAGAGTGCTCTAAGATAGTAACTCCGATAAATAAGACGTACCTGCGATCCGGTGTAAGATCCATTGGCTCTCGTTCTCGCTTGTGAGGATGGGTGCGTTATTTTTGGTCCAGTCTCCATTGCACATTAATAAACATTGCTGACTTTGCATATAATTAGCGCTCTCACTCAGAATAAATACAATGCAAAGATCTTACAGAGCTAGTCCCAGAGAATTTTGCGTCGAATCTTTGACCGGATGACCTCGGCCTCCTAATATTATCAACAGGACATCCCTCCGCTTGCCCGATTCAGCACGATAAAATAAATAGCTCTCTATGACTCGAACCTCCTTTCTAATTCTACTGGCTTGTAGTTGCATGTCACGTTGTAGCAAAGCGGCAGAAGACCGGATCGGCGCTGTATTGCCCATTGTAGGGAAGTACTAGTTTTGTCAACATCATGGGCGGCTCCAGAAGAGTCGAATACAATGACAAAAAGTCAATACCCCACAATGGGCCAAACCTCAGCGATCTTCCTGCTAAAGGCCGACATCCAAGCTCTAATGGACTGTCGGCGATACGAGGTAGTATCCGAGGTTCCAATATCACCACTTCTCATGCTTCCATCAGTCACCAAATGGCGTGGTTTGACGGGACGAAAAGCACTGTAATTGTTAGTAGCGAAAAGTGATAATGATACCATCGATAATGCTCGCTATCATGCCCATAGTAGGATGTTCCCGCGGCTTATTCATTTACCGCCTCGAGACGGAGGGGCCGCGCTGCCCGTCAAACAGATCAGCCGATGAAATGTGGCACACCTACCTGAGTCACAGCTTATGAAACTTGATCCTCCGTGGCGGGGTTCGCTTACCGCCGCAAAGGATCCAGCTCAGGATTTACCCTGGATGCTGCTCATCTTTAAGTACAAGGCCCCGGGCTTCTGGTGTACACCATTTCTTCCCCACACTCTCGTTTCATAAAGCATCCACCGCACATCATCATGTAGCCTCAAAGCTCCAAGGTTAATGCTGATACCGCAAGCAATCGATCGCTCTGTTCAACATTCGTTCGCTACCCCACACTTTTTTCACGGCTGGCCAGCTGCACCGCACGGTGGCTGATCAGATTTTGTGCAAGCCGGTTAAGACTTTTCTTGCAGGCTGCGGGTAAGGAAAGTCCCTGAAGACTCATAGACCTTCTCAATCACTATTCTCTCCACGGTTGTGGAGAAGACTTGACCCTGGAGCGACCTCAGTTGCACAGTCACATTTCAAGGCAAGAGGCCTTGGAGAACTTGAACAGCCGACCTATCCCAAGTTGTGATTCAGCAGAAACAGAGACAGAATTGGACAGATCCGTGGCCCGTGGTCGTAACTTGGAAGGAGAGTCGGCATCTCACTTCGGTCGTGGACAATTTCGTGGCGAGAAGGAAGGTCGACGCCAACTTAGCCAAACTGAAGAAGGCATCCCCGTCCTCGAACCACACCGTGTCCTTAACGAAGGAGTCCGTCCCCGAAAGCCTTATGTAATTGATAAACAGAATATGACCGCTCGCCTTCGTGGTAGCCAGTCCTTGGAATCGATTCTTGTTGCAACACCGCATCGTGTCAAACGTTCCATGAACGAGGCTGACCTGATCACCTCCCTGTCATTCCCTAATACTCAATATCATACGAATTCTGGCTTGTGGACCCGCCCACGTAACCTCGGTGACACAGACGTCAATAATCAGCTCCATGCAGCTCGTCAGAGCTGTGATGGAACAAGAAAGGAGAGTTCAGGACCTCACCAAACTGAAGGGCATGTAGAAGAAAGACCCAACTATGGTGATGTTGAGGATGAATGTCAGCTTGAACGTATGGGAAGACTCGAGGTGGATACTATACTACAAGGGAACAGCCTGAAAACAGATGGAGATAGTAGCGAGGATTTTGAAGATGGGCTTCGTGCAGGCAAACCTAGACGTGGACGAAAGCGTTACTCGGGAGTGGGGCCCGGCCTTCACCTGCCAACCCGAATGCATTATTTTGATGAACAGACCAGTGAAGACGATTTGGCGCACGAAGCTCCGGGAAGAGGCCTACGCAGGATCCCAGTCATTGACTTTAGGCCTCTCCTTGTGAGAAAGACTTTGGGACCACAATTTCGTAACACCATCTCGAGAATCGTGTCCGAAAATTTTCCAATCCACTGTCTTCCCAATTGCTCGGACCCTCTCCACCCCAACAACGAACACACTCCTCGTCAACCCACCCACGAAGATGACCATAGAGTCCTCGAGTCTGAAATCAGCGATGCGCTCAACGATGATTCAGACAGCGCCGATGTGGAAGATAATGAACAGCTCGATGACAGTGGGGACTGCTCAGATGAAGAGGAGGAGCTATGAGATGTCCATCATGCGGTAGAAGACCACAGAGGAGACTGGCTACTGCGTTGGTCAAGGCTGAGACATTTGAGGCACGCGACACGCGCGGATGGCGAGTGAGAATGGTAAATTGCATGGGCGCTTCTTAGTTGGTCTTGCAACTTGCATCCTGGAGTATCCTGGAGATCGTCGTCGTATAGTTGTAATTATGAAGACGAAGCTCCTATGTTTTCCTCGGCCTCGGAAAATCTAAGATCCTACTCTATATGCTAAGTTATTTCGAGCTTAGCGTACAGCGTACTTCTAAAGCATATTAAGGTACAGTCCTTGGCACTGATTAAGTCGTTGCAGCAACCACCGAGGTAAAAGACCTCCCTCCCCTTCCCACATTATCCAAACCCACACCTTACTTCGTGCCATTTGAAGGCTTCGAGTATTTCGCTTGTCGATATTCTCGTTTTTGTTCTACTGCCCGCCCGCAACGAGAAAATCCAATCTCCCTCCGCCCGTCCGATCCAAAATCGTGCGCCTGCTACTCTAAGAATTGATGCTATTGCTACAGATTCCATTAAAACTTTACATCGCCACAATGATACCCAGAAAAAGCTCTTCATGCACAGCTTACCATACCGACCTGAAATCCTCCCTAAAGGTAGCCCTCAAAAACTCCACCAAGCCGCTCAACCAGGGGACACTTCGAAACGCCAGAGAATAGTTGAGTGAGGCATACAAGGATCTTCCCTCTATCAAAAGATGTTAGGACGGCTCTTCAATCCGATCCATACAATGCATAGAATATAACTCCAGAGGTATGAGGCTAATGTGGATACTGATTACCACTGTTCTGCACGAAAACCCCAAACATACAACGCTTATGTGGCTATCAAAGTTGCCAAGCGCGTTCCTAAAGCTCAACACTAATTCTATGTATAGATTAACTTTTGCAGATTGACGGTCTTGGAATATAAGTCAGGCAGCAAGCTTTGACCATGCTGCTACCCACTCATGAAAGGGCTGCATTCGATCTGCGTACATGTAGCCCAAATTTTAACCATCCATTATCCAATTTGGTAGGATACTCCAAAGAATCAACCAGCCCGCACTGACCTAAAAATTTGGAATTGCCATCTACTGCACCAACGGACGTTTTGCCTTAAATAGCCAAGAACGCAAGCCACTCTTTTAGAACCTTTCGATTGTGGTTATCCGCAGAGTAATGACACTAAAACTACTCCAAAAAGCGGCGGGAAAGACAAAGAACGTGGCGGAGGGATGCTTGACAACTCTGATGGCAGTGGCCGTCTCTTGATCCTGCTCTCTGGGTTGCGTAAACGTTTCTCATGATCTCATGAGGCCGATGAACACAGAAAACCAGAGCGCTGGGACAACAAGAGGCGATTTGAGCCTCGGCAAGTCAAAGCGGTTGACATGAATAGGAGGAAAATTGGAGCTGTCGTACCAACGACCAGGGAAAAGAACTGAGATACAGAACCATTATACAACTGTACCAGCACCATTTGGAATCAAGTCTGGCATTCCAAATCCTTATACTTCAATTGTCAGGAAAGCGATGGCGGGAGAAGTATGCTGGCTTCCCTCGCCGCCAGAAGTCCTAGCATAATCGAGAACATACGTCTTTCGAAGAGCTAACAGCTATTACGCTTTGGGATAATCTATCATGTTCCATCTCCTCCAGGTCTCATTAGGGAAAACTCATCCCACGCAGCTCCCAGTATTAACACTCAATCAAATCCACTTATGCAGGTTTCCGCCAATTTGGAGGCTTCGCCCCGGCTCGAGCAGCCAATCGGGTGTGACGGCAACCAAAACCCTCCTGAGTGGCAGGCAGGGCAGTCATGAATGTGTCAAGCCGCAGCTCTACCTCGGCATGACTGCCTCGTGATGCATCGCCTAACGGGAGACACAGGGAGAAACAATTTGGGTGTGTTAACACCCCACTTAATCACTCTCACTAGGGAAAAACTGTGTTATTCATACCCCCCAAAGCTCGACACATAGCCTGTGACATCTAGCACCTGCTAGAATCTTCTCGTCTTCCCTTACGTCCCTACATCAACCATACGCACCACAACTCACAGAGCCAGCCACTGTTAAGGAAGTCGACGAATCGACCAGATTCCAGCTCAGCTCAGCTCGCGCAGCACCACACAGTTCCCTACCACTGCCCACCAAAGTCACTCATCAAAGAAGGGTTGTCTTTATACTCACGTACCTATTCTATTCTCATTTGGGGTTTTCAAAGACACCAAGCGCCAACATCGCCCCAACCCAGCAGTAATCTTCCGCTCAAAAATGGCAGCACGAACCAACTTCCGTCCCAGACGCCCAGGCTACCGCAACGAGCTCGAGAACACCGCGATGCATGGCACGCGTACTCCTATCCGAGAACAACATAATGAAGCTCCGCCTCCGTACAATTTGTACGACCAAACCCATTCACAGCCCCCTAGACATGAAGTCCGTCTTCCTTACAATGTCCCAAGGTCACTTGGTCGTGGAATGGGACATGGGACGCACCTCGATCGTGCGCAAGAGTATCACTCCGAGCCGGATTTGCCGCTTTTTGGCGGTCGTGGACGACTGCATCTTTATGCTCCAACCGTGTATAGGAATACGAACTATGACACCGCATATCTCGACAATGACCCAGATGACAGCAGCTATCGTATACACAACACGAGAGACCCTCACCATCATCGGCGATTTGTTCCTCGCGAAACCAGAAGCCGACAACTAGACAGCTACGACGGAATACCCACCGACGAGATGATGGATTTACGTGCTCGTGGCGAGTATTCCCGAGAGGCCCATCGTGAAAATCGCAGTCGAAGTCCATCCCGCGATTGCGGACCAGGTTCTCGAGTGAGACGAGGGTTCGAGTCTTCCCTTGACGATTTCGATGACGCCTTGGATCTGCGTTGCTGTGGGCTTCGAGAGTTTGAGGGAGCAAGGCGTGGAACATGGACTCAGCGAGCAGGATACTCTTCTGAAGACGATCTCGAAGAAGATGACAATATCATGGAGGACTTCCGCAGAAGCCGTTCTCCCACCAATCTCTATCCATCAAGATACTGTTCCGGGACAGGACACCTCTTCGACGATTTCCTCGAGCATGATGATTTTGCAGACATCCATGGCAGCAGGTGCGGCACCGGTCTTTATCGCTCAGGGTACACCTATGAAGACGAATCCGGCTTTGATGATGAACACGATAGGATTGGAAGAACCCGTGCTCGCATTCCCCTTCGTCAAGAAACCGACGACGAAATTTCCGGCGTGGAACGACATAGCCCTCGACGCCATCACAGAATACGAGAATATGCTGGGCCTCGTCGATCCGGAACCATCTCGACCGACTACAACTCCGCAGGACCTCGTCGCGAACCAGACTCCGAAGACGAAAACATCGACCCACCCACTCAAAGGCATGTGCCGACAAACAGACACCACCCTACTTCCCGTTGCATACCCGACTCCGAAGACGAAAGATTCGCACAGCGCACCCAACGACGAAGACAGGGGAAATACCGCATTCGTGCCCCTGCCGTCCACTCTCCTGACGAGATTTTCAACGAAAGCATCGAAGAAGCCACCCCTCGTAAAGCCGGCAATAGACGCACGCGACGTGGAACCGACCGCTCTCAAGCCCTTGGCAAATCCATCCCTCCTCAAAAGCACAAGAAGCCTGCACCTACCAACACCAACATCCTCACTTCCACCCAACTCCCCACACGCATCCCAACAGCCTCGATTCGGCATGCAAACCCTCCCAACACCCACCTGGCAGAGCCCAGGACCCCAACCAAAACTCCCTTGCCCAAAGGGTCTGCCGACCGAGAATCCCGCGAAGCAAATAAGCAACAAACCCATCAAGAGCGCGGTATCGTAAAAGACCCCGTTCAAGACATCCGCGATGCTCCTGCGAACGGTCACCAGCAGTCAGCTCAGGATGCCTCTGCGGAAATTGGCCGTACGTCCGAGGCCGAACTGGTGGCCGACTCGTTCCCAGACAGCTCGGACGACGGCTACGACACCCCTGGTAGCAGCGCTGAGGGTTCGGAGGATCGGGAGGTCCTGCAGAGCTTTGTTCGTATTGAGCTGTGACGGGTGGTGCTGAGTGTGATGTAGAAAGGAGAGGTGCAGGGTTGTGATTTGAGGGTTTAAGAAGGGGGCAAGAGCGGTTGTCTTTACTCATGCGTTTGAATTGCGATAGCTGCTTGCATGCGAAATACAGGTTGCGTTTTGACGATTCAACATAGGAGTAAGGAGAGAGGAATAATGTCTATCAATGCATTCCGAGCCTACGAAGCTTAATGATTGACTTGAGCGCGAGCATGGAGCTGCTAATTTATCAATACAGTCCCATTTTTCCACGACGATGCTCCGCCATCTAGCACTTTACCAACAAGTTCGCACCGCAAACCCCTTGCCATCCTTCAAGTCCCCGTCCACAGACCTTTCTATAGACTGACAGAGCCTCAACATTTCTTGGCCTCGTCATGGTTCTGTAGCCTGCCTTAGCGCCAACAGCGTCGATTCTGTTGACTGCAGGGTCTCCAGGATTTAGAGCGATGTGTGGTTCCGCCGTTGTGCGAACGAGGGTCCGAAAGATACTGCTGTGAATCGAGCTACTGATGGGTTTCTGGTGCATATTGATATCAAAAGCATCAGCGAGAAATACCGTGGACCCATACAGGCATTGCGTGAGACAGTATTTAGAACAAAGGGTTCAAGGCAAGATAAGGAATTTGATGCTGTTGGCAGGCAATCCTGGCAACCATCTTAAAACACATTGGAAAATCCCTCCACGAAGGAGATGCCCAAAACCAAGTACCAGACATGCTGAAAGAAAGATGTTGTGTGGGAGGGAGATTGAAGTTGAGTGTCTCCTTCGTGAAGCACTGTCGCGCTCGCTTTCCAAATTGCAGCAAATTTTCCAGGATGTCCTTTCATCTGCAGTTCGCCTCCGACAGCACAGCTTGAAGATTTCTTTTCACTCATCACGAGAAAAATTAATACTATCCAGGCTACCATTGAGCATAGTGATGTGCTGCGAAATAGTGTCCATCACACCCAACAGTGCTCTCAGCCCGGCCACTTCATCTTGGTCTTAGAAAAACCTACATTGCATCTTATCTGGTCAAGATGCAAGTGCAAAGCATTCTCACAAAGCAGCCAAAACCTAGCGCTGTAGATAGCTTTACCAATCTCTGTCATAAACACTTCACGGGAATTGTCTTGAGCCTGTGGCTGGCAGCAGCTTGCTTGCCTTCCATGCCCTGGACCAGGAGCGATGAGAGCACCTTGATTACCGATTGTGTTGAAAGTTATGAGTGTGCCTCGTTTAGGAACTGCTAGAGCGAGCAAGATAGGAGCAGTGAGACGTCGAGAACCTACTTCTTATGTAGGCAGGGGGGTTTGGATTGGCCTTTGCAGAAGCTCCAGGCAATAAGGGATTGGCATGGTGCAAGGATTGGGAATGCGAGTGGCTGATCTGGGTTTTCATGAGGCTCGAAGCGAATTATAAGATAGTCTGTCTCTCGCTTGTGTCGTTATAGTGACAACGATGTTTAGCTGTAGAGACTTCCTCAAGTCCTCTTTCATTGGACGGAGGCACATCTTGGCGCCAAGAATCACTCTAATTGATAAGCGTTGCGCTAAGATAAGGCGCGTCTCAATTCGCGTCCTCGGGGAAACCGTGATAATGCATTATTTATTCGACAGCTCTCCATAATGCGCAAAGGTTTCTTCTCTTCAGCATCCTCACAGTACCCAATGCTAGTTTGAGAACTCAGGTTCAGCAGAACTTTCGATTGAGCTTGCTCGTCAATAACAATTCAGCATGCCTGTCCTCGAAGTCACACAGGCGAACAACGTCCAGCTTCAGAATATTGCCAACGCCCTTGCAGCAGCCAAGAAGATTGTCGTATTCACAGGGGCTGGTATCTCCACGAGTTGTGGTATTCCAGTGAGTTCCATGCTGCTCTACCCAATTGCTCACTGCTAAACACCGCTGCAGGACTTCCGGTCGGAAGATGGCCTCTACTCTTTAATCCAAGCCCAACGCGACGCACTTTTACCTGCAACCTCTGGCAACGCCAAAAGAGAACTTCCTAGCTCACCCTCTTCCTCCGCAAAGTCAAAGTCTAAACCTATTTCGATACCCAACAATGTCAAGGGCAAAGATCTCTTTGACTCTCATCTATGGAAGGATCCCGTTAGCACATCGGTCTTTTATACCTTCATCGCATCCCTCCGCGAGAAAATCCGCGAAGATGTCAAAAAGACCACATCTACACATCGCTTCATAAAGACCTTGCGAGACACGCGGAAACTGATAAGATGCTACACGCAGAATATTGATGGACTGGAGACAAGAGAAGGATTGCAAACAGATATGACCCAAGGAAAGGGCAATCGAGCGCGATTTACCAAAAAATCAATGGAAGGTCAAAGATTGCCAGCACGAACGCAGCCGGGGGCTGATCTCGACGGTGGATGTGAAGTTGTGCAGTTGCACGGCGACTTAAGGGTCTTGAGGTGTACGCTATGCCAGCAGACATGCGAATGGGAAGATCGACACAGTACGCGACTGTTTGCTGGGAAGGCGCCAACATGCCAACAATGTGCGGCTGCAAACCAAGACCGGCAAGATCGAGGGAAGCGAGGGACGAAAATCGGGACGCTGCGGCCGAACATTGTGCTCTATGGCGAGGAACATCCATCGGCCGATGCTGTAGGAGAGATTACTGCGTCGGACCTGAACATGAGTCCGGATGTGTTGCTAATTTTGGGCACCTCGCTTCATGTACATGGGCTCAAGACCATGGTCAGAGAGTTCGCCAAGGCAGTGCATGCAAAAGCTGGAGGCAAGGGGAAGGTGGTTTTTGTCAATTTGACGAAGCCATCGGAAAGTGTATGGAAAGGTGTGCTGGACTACTGGGTGTCCATGGACTGTGACGCATGGGTTCGCTCCATGAGAAAGCATCGGCCGGATATATTTCAGACCCAACCACGACTCGATATGCAGGTGACGAAGGCAAGCAACAAGCAGATACCGAAGGCCACCGCAGATGAAATCATGGCAACCAAGCTATCGGATGACAAAGAGAATTCATCGATAGCTTCTGCTTGTGGCCTACAAAAGTCCATCCAACCTCGGGTCCTGCTGACGCCGAAGAAGAGAAAGCCTCTGGAGAGCAAAGCTGCTCCAGCTGCGAAGGTCTTACGATTCGTGGTGCCGTCGTCGCCACAGAAGAGGCGGCCAATCTCGGACGACAGCTCCCAGCGTCCCGACCAGCCGGAAGGAATTGCCACGGCTAAGAGGCCAGCCAAGCAGAAAAGCAGAATGGACGAACCATGTCAGCTGCCAACACCTCCACCAACAGGCCACAGGGGGAAGAAGAGATCATTAGCTCAAACCTATCAAGAGCAGTGTCCGACGCCCTCGAAGAAGAGAAGGAATGAGATGGTAGACATCTGGCAGGATTAGGACGAGGAAAAAAAAGGTGTACGGCGATACGTTCAAAAAATGGGTAGCCAGCGGCGTTGAACAGAGAGGCTCGGGCTGCAGATATTCGTTTATTAAAAATCGTTTCGCAGGCTGTGAGTATCATGTCTTTGTATATCAAGATAATCAAATCTTTACATCAAAAAAAAACCCCTCATTCATGCCCACCACATAGAATCCCGCACACCACCACTGCCAAGAACGCCAAGACCCCGCTGGGATTTCAACCCCTGGCCCTGACAGAACCGAGGCTGCAAACGCCAGCGCTCCGACCTCGAAGTTCTTGCTTGAACTGAGTTCCTGCTGCTTGCCCCGTCTGGCTCAGGTAGGTAGAGCGGGCTGGAAGGTGGGAAAGTGCTATGGTGGGAAGGTGCAGACGAAGATTTGCATGATAATCATGCAAGCGACTTACGGAGTACCTATGAGATTATTGAGGGGTGGGGTGATGAATCGTGACTTTTATCGCACGGAACTGGGAAGCACGGTCCCTGCAGGTGTCGCATGCACCTAACGGCGAAATGGGAAAAGCTTGCAATCAGAGGGCCCCACTTCCCCCCCCCCACGGCTGGGGGTAATTGACTGGTGGACTGGTGATGTACGTACCTAGGTATTTGTTTTTTTGACTGATGATGTTATGCATTTTGACTGGTGCTCATGAACCATGATGCGTATTTATTCATTGGAAGGGTAAATTGTGTGTTTCCTTCCGTTTCTCCTATCATCTTTGATTAATTTACTCTATATATTATTGTACGACGAGGTTACGATATATATTGGCGCGTTGATGCCTTTTAGGCCTTGCTTCGATATTGTTTAGCGCTTGCTTTCTTTCTTTTCTTTTCTTTTTCTTTTTTTCTTATTTTGCTTCGAGCTCCTACGACAGGCCGCTCTCGAGGCCCTTGCGCTCTGCAATGACAGTCGCTACCAATTTTGACGTTAGGAGATCATTGGCGCTCAATTGACAGTCATTTGCGAATAATGATTCCGACTCAGTGGAGGGTCTCCTAGACTGCGCCGGAAACCATCGAGGTGACCGATTTTCTTTCAAGAACCGCGCGCGTTGCGCTTCCAGACCTGGGAAGCTGGGGAATCAGGGTGCTCTCCGTTTCAACCAGGATGCTATTTGGTAGTCGCATCCTAGCCATTCTCTTCCTACTCTGCGCCTCCCTCCTTCTCGTACGCCTCCGCAAGCACTCCGACCCTCCACATCTCCGCCCCAAAGCCGGCGGCCAAAGTAATCAAGGAGGATGTTCAGGAAGGCTAACACGACTGCATGAGCTGGACATTAAATTCCCGATCAAATACGCTCGCCGTGATATAATCGTAAAAGCTAACCCTGACCTCAACCGGAGTTCTTTCACCCAGGTTGACGCTCCTTTACTACCAGATGTACAGATTGTTGACCCCATTAGCTCTCCGGATTGGGGGTTGGAGCAATGTACCCCTCCCCTTAGATTGGAGGTTCCCGCTTTCCCAGGGCAACCTGCCAATGCTTCTCATATCATATTTGGCATTTCGACGTACATAAAACGCATGGAGGATTCGATTCCGCACTTTGAGAGATCCCTAGCTCACACCAGTGCTCGGCTCATCATCTTGGCCATAGAATATGGCGAAGCTGCACCGAAAAAGAAAGCAATGGAAGCGCTGGAGACCCGCATGCGTAGTCTTGGCATAGATGCTACGGTCATTGGAGCACCAAAGGGGAGCTCGATGCAAGCTCGATACTTCTCCTTGGCGAGAATCCTATACGAAACACGAAGTCCTAAAACTCAATGGATCTCCCTTCTGGATGACGACACATTCCTACCCTCAACGCACTCATTAGTCGAAACACTTGGTAGCTATGATCCATCAAAGGAATGGTATCTTGGTGCGATGTCGGAGGACTGGTGGTCCGTTATGGTTTACGGCATGATGTCTTTCGGTGGCGGAGGCACATTCCTATCAATCCCATTAGCGGCTCAGATCAACGCAAACTACGACACTTGCATGCGACAGTCCACCGCGAACCAAGGGGACATCAGGATCTTCGAGTGCATCACCGCACACACCACAACGAAACTCCAGCCCCTGAGCGGACTCCACCAAACCGATCTCGGCGGCGACCTCTCCGGTTTCTACGAGAGCGGCCGCCTGCCGCTCTCGCTGCACCACTGGAAGAACGGCTGGCACTTCGAGCAAAAGCCCGAGCAGAGGGCGCTGAACACGTACCCGATGGCGAAGATGCACCTCGTCTCCGACGTCTGCGGCGACTGCTTCCTGCAGCGGTGGCAGTTCGGCCCGGACACGGTCCTGAGCAACGGGTTCTCGATCGCGACGTACCCGGATCGGAACGTGCTGGCGGAACTCGTGAAGAACGACGACATGGACAAGGTGGAGGATACGTTCATGCCGACCCGGGAGGTGAATTCGTTCATGAAGGGCTATGAGCATTCCATCGGTCCGCTAAGGCCGAAGGTGGAGGGGAAGATCCAGTACAGGTTTTTGGATGCGAGGCGGGAAGATGGGGGGGTCAGGCAATACTACGTCTACAGAGCTTTGGATAAGGAGCCGGATATCGTGTATGAGATCTTCTGGACTAGGAACGAGACTCTTGTCTGAACGAGATCCGGGGTCCCAAAGCGACTCATGTAGAATGCATGGGACGGGAATCGAGTTCTTGCCAAGTCTGAAGGAAGACCACGAGCGATCCTCGGATGGCCCCTGCTCCTTGTCTCTAAGACTCAAGGGATTTGCGGTTCGTCAATCGCCATATCCTGTCTTAGTATTGGTTTCTGATCCTCTCAAAGCAGCTTGTTGGCTGTCTCTTGACCAAGGATGTCCTCAGGAAGATGTCCGGACGGCAGTCGCTGCGAAGCCAAGAAGGATCCTAAAGGATGCTTTCATGTTCTCAACGAGAAGCTAGCGCAGAGTGACGTTGAGAAAACCAAAAAGTGTAATGTCGACGTAGCTTGGCGAGGACTTTTGAATTATCTGATGATAATTCGAGAATTATGGCAACCTGTACACTGTTTGGATGTGGTTCATATAGTTTTGGGGGGATGCGGGGGTCGAGGAAGGGAGGGTGGTAAAGAGAATCTAATAGGAGGTGACTGCAAGCTAGCAGGCTGTGGAGTATATGTAGTATATGTCGAATCTGGATATAAAATAACGACAGGAGGGAAACAAATCCCCATTCTCAAGCCACGGTAGGCGAACAGTCCAAGCTGAGGAAGTGTGGCTGTGATTTCGTGCGGCGAAACCAGGCTTTCAGCAAGGCCTCCCCGATCTCCAAGGCGACAACAGCTATGGACACTGGGCAGTAAGCATCGCAAAGACCTGCATGAGAAATCTCGACTCCGCCCTCTCCGCTCACGCACTGGTCAACGGGTAAGATCGGCTCAACGGCAGCGGCATTGGCTCAAACGTCACAGCGGCCCTAGCGTCAGCCCTATCAAAAAACTGCGCCTGCTTTGCTAAGCGGTGACTCGACTAATTTCGAAACTCTTCCTTTTCCTTATAAAGCTCACTTCTCATCATCTGAAAATCTATTCCCACCTCTGACAACCTCAGAACAACAAGCAAACGACCAACCAAGCAAGTTTCCACCACCGTACCGCAACCATGGGAGATCCCTACCGTCAAAACCCCGCCTACGACTACCCCACCACAACCACCACATCCAGCCACGCCGCCTACAACCCCACCCACTACGCCCCTCCACCCGCCGACTCATACGCCAACGCCCTCACCACCCGCCACGGCTCCACCTCGAGCACCTACTACCCCTCGCAATCCAACATGCAACTCTCGCAATCCTCCCACCGCCCCACCTCCTCCGACTACCTCGACCCGGACCGCCCCCGCAGCGGCCACCGGCACTCTCGCAAAAGCCGCGACCACTCGCGCCACGGCCGCGACGAATACGACGACGACGAGGACGACGACCGCCACCACCGCCGCTCCAAAAGCCGCTCCAAGAGCCGCGGCGCCGAATGGGGCGCCACGCTCGCCGGGGCCGCTGCGGGCGGCCTGCTCGGGCACAAAGCGGGCCACGGCGGCAACATGGGGACTGTGGGGGGCATCATCGCGGGGGCGGTGGGTGCGCACGAGTTGGAGCGCGAGTATGAGAAGCGCCGGGAGAAGAAGCACAATAATAGGCTCGAGGATCCATATGTGGATGAGCGGCGGCTGAGGCCGGGGAACCATCATCGGAGGAGGCGGTCGAGTGGGGGCGGGTTGATTGAGGGGGTGAAGGAGAAGGTGGAGGGGTTGCTGAATCCGGATGCGGCGGGGAAGGAGAAGAGGAGGGCTAGGAGCCATGTTTCTTCTTATTCGTCGAGGAGGGGCGGGGGGGAGTATAGCGATGGGGAGGATGAGGGGAGGTATGAGGGGAGGGGGGGAGGAGGGGGGAGGAGGGGGCGGGATGAGTACTATTGAGGGTGGGGAACATTCGGTGGAGATGGATTTTTGGGAGGTTAATGGGTGGGAATGGGTGGAGCTTGCGATTATGATGATGATAATGTATTATGACACGACTTTTTCCATATAAGTAGTATAGTATCAAAGATGATGATGATAATCCCTAGCGACCATCTCTATGTCCCCTTCACTAGGCTTATGGGTTAAAGTTCGTGACTACTTCACCTGTCCACATTTCTTTCTTCTCCCCTCCCCTCCTGTCTCCTCATCACTCTCTTCTTCCTCATCTCTTCTACTCTCTTCTCTTCCCCTCTTTTCTCTCGTTTCACTTCCTTCTCGTCTATCCTCTTCTCTCCTCCTCTTCCTCTGCTCTTCTCTTCTTCTCTCCCCTCTCTATCGTCCTTTTTTCCCTCCACCCTCCACTCTTCACCCTTTATTCCTCTCTCCATCTCGCGAAAACCCAAAATTCAGACTCCTGCTATACTATTTAAATATCCGAGGAAACGCAGTACGCCAGCTCAAGAGCAACAATCTTCTAGAGTACCCTGACCTGCCCTGCCATCGAGCTACATACGGCCGCTCTTGGAACTGACAGTGTTCTGTAAGTTGACCATGTGGGGTGATAAGGACGTTGGCAAGAGGGGATCGCGCCTATCTTTGTCGGTTTCTAAAATCACATCTCCTCATCAACTATCCCTCCTTTGCTTTGCTATTGTCGAGTTCAAGTTGTTTTCGATACGATAGGCGTCAGAATCTTCGTGTGCCTTTGTGGGGCACATCATGAGCACGCCACGGGCGGACTGGCTGATGCAAAGCTGTGTGTGACGTGGTCATGTGGTGATACTGGAGTCCGAGTTTGGCGTTCAAGTAATCGACGACATTTAACGTATTTAGGAGCCATTCAATGGCCACAAGATCCTGGTCAGTAGGTAGGGCTGCATCCATCAAGCTCCGAACTGCTTACAGCATGTACACCCTCAATAAGGCTACGAAGCCGCCAGCAGGATCTACGTTTGGAGTCACCCCACCTCCAGCCTACTACATTTCCAGTCAAACACAACACACGCATTGACCACAATGTCCATCGCTCCGCCTACCTTGCAATGGTCCCTTGACTCAACAGCCAGTACGACTTTCTCCGTCGCCAGAAATGTAATCCGTGCAGCAACGACCGACAACGTGCAAGCTCTGGCCCTCATCGCGTGTGAGAAGTTTGGGGCAACGCTTGCGATGTGCGAAGAGACCAATAAAAAGATCGAAGACCTCATCATCAAAGTCGCCGGACCTAAGTTCGTAAGGTTCATGAGTGCGCAGATTGGGTATTCTGCAAGTGATTCCGCGACTCAGCTATCTAAAAGCCTTGCCGGAATCCAATTTCTCGGACTGGCGGCTACTTTCGGATCTATGAGTACGTTCGAGGGAGCGGATGCACTCAGGATGTTGTTGATGGCTTCTGCTTCCGATAAGACCTTACTTCCAACTGTAAGACAGTTAAAGAATCAATTGGGGGTGATGGAGCATAGACTCAACCGATCAGGTTTCACCGACAACTTGGTGGGCTATCAAATATTACTTCACGGTGCTCTTAATGAATTAGGCAATCGACTGGAGGCATGGGCAGAAGACAAACAGTATCTACTCAGGCGATGTCCGGGACCTGATGGTGTCGCAAAGCTGGTCGAAGCATTTCGCGAGCTCAACCGACTTGGTGAGGCTACCTCTATTACGATTCGAGCCACCTATTGTGCTCCATGGGTGATGGCGTTCACAAGGTGGTGCCTGGGACAACCACCTGCAACATTTTTGGTAGATGGGAAAGCCTTGCTTGATCAGCCTGCTTCGCGCGTGACACTGTTCATTGACCTCGTCGCAAAGGCAGATGTTTTCGAGATCACCATCCAGAGAAGCATCGGCAGTCCCGCAGAGTTGTTGAAGTCAGAAGTATCTACAGGTGTTGCCCGTGGCATGATTACTGTAGAAAGCTTTGGTCGATTAATATGCCAAAATCTTGGCGGACAAAGATCGGACGCATACAGAGCTATATGCCAAGCGCTTCCATATGCACTCAAGCAGTGTTGCTATCTCTTACGTTCGACTAAACCAAGGATAAGGACAGAACGTGTAGATGCTAAGATTTGGAACAAATATGAGACGAAATATGGTACTAAGGCCTTTCCACGTGAATCTACAATATGTAACGTCCTTCAACAATTCCTGAATTCCCCAAACTCAGAGAGCCAACAACATCTACCGAGCTTGGACGAAGGTCACCTCATCCCAGACCTGCCTTTGGTACAGCTACAGTTGGGCCATCTTGCTGAAAGCTGTGCGTGTGAGGACTGACAACCGCCCAAAAGCAAAGTCTCTCGTATCTCCAATTTCTTCAAGCGTCAGAGCTCATCCAAGGCCGCCACAACATCAGGGTTAATGTCAAGGTCAGGGTCTCTTGAGGATTCGCAGTGTAGCAAGACTCGTTTTTTTGAACAAGTCTCTCTTTGTGCTAGAGAAGTCCTCGCACTATCACTTTTTGAAGGTTCAGATACGCTTCTAGTAGATCTCCAATTTCCCATTGGATATCAGAAATCTCACTATGCCATTTCGTCGGATTCCTATAAAACAGTCGCTAAGGCAATAGAATGTATAGTTGTGTCAGGCACGCTCGCAAGCTTCCCCTTTATGGATATCATTCACCAGGCACTTTCCCTTGTCGGACATGATGTATTTCATGATGAGTTCGTTATATCCTGCTCCAAAGGGCAAGCTGTTTACCCCAAAGTCTATGAAACTAGGGGTATATGTCAGCCTGGATATCTTGTGCTCAGTTGGGCGCCGGGTTTACTGTTCTTCGATGGCGAGGTTTATGACCGGGGCGTCGACCCTGAAGGCAGCTCGGTGGCAAAAGTTGATTCTGTATCAACGCGATCACCTCGTGCTGTGACTGAGCCGCTCAATCTCGTACCCGAGATGAAGATGGAATGGAAGGTCGTCCGTCGTGATGGTTACCTCGAGGTTTTTCCTGTTTGTGGGTTATCTATTGGTTCGGCAAATAATGTTTTGCGGAATCTTGACAATAATCTGATACTCCGGAAAGTACCTTGGAGTTTGAGTACCGAGTCTACATAATTAATGATGTCTTACGCGGCGTAACCTTAACGATGGAAAGCATATACGACTTGTACTTCATCTCATCGTTCTAGGTATATAATATAACTCTAGAAGCGTAATCCTCGAAAGTCGCGATATAGAGCCGTGACAATGAAGATAACCGTATCGGCCGGTGAGGGTCTGCACAGGTGTCTACGCTCTGTCATCCGGTTAAGAAGAATGTGTTTCGCTAAAGAAAGAACGTTGGATGCAGTCTCGTAACAATCAATTGCGCCATGAAGCGACGCTTTGTTTTGACACTTTTTATTTTACGACCCGAATGCCCCAACTGAGCGAAGATCTGCGACCTATCTTTCATGTGGACGAGGGTCGGTGACAGAAATACACCAGTTAGGTAGGTATTTCTGTCAGATGGCTGCATCACCAGGAACTTGCACAGTCACTCCATCTTCTCCCGCAACCCCTTCCTTTGCGCCGTTGGTAACCGCTGATCTGGGTGCTTCACTTTCTGCGCCTTGATCTCCTGCGCCATCCAATTCTTGTTCCGGTCTATCACTCGCGTGGTCTTCCGGATCACCGTCTGTATTTTTGGCATTACTTGGAATGATTATGTCATCTTCATGTCGAGTCGAGTTCGCTTCTTTGACTGTTTTTGGTTTTAGAGAGAAGAACCGCTTAGCCACTACAACATACACCATTCTTGCAACGCACATTGCTCAGTTACAACATATGAACCATACATACATGTTTACTTGAAAACCACCTGCAGATAAATACCAATGTTGCTTTTTAAATTTTTGCTAGAAGAATTCTTCGAGAAGTATCTCATCCGTGAGCACTCTTCAAGGGTAACTCTTCAGAGGATAGACCGATCGCGTGCATTCATTCATTCATTCTTTTCTTTTCTTTTCTTTTCTTTTCTTTTCGTTTTTCTTTTTTTTTGCAGCGCTGGGATCGCATCCTACTGTCTAACCTATTGTCAACCAGATAAATGTTATAAATCTCATCATTCCCTTTTCGCGCTGTGATCATATTTTGCACGACTGAGCCTTTCAAATGGCTGCGATCACAATAAGCCAGAAGAATTGCCCCCTTTTCCGCGCGTGTTTACAAACTAAGATTCTAACCACGAGGATACGGGCTTCAAAATGAAGGCTTAGCGCTCAAGCCCAGAATAGTAACTCACTCCACCACAACCATTAACAAAAACCGAGCATTTTTTCACTTCGAGCAATCCTCACCGCCCGCCCCGCCCCGCCTACCCGCCCGCCTGCCGGACACACACCCGAACAGGAAATTCCCCTCCTTCCATCCCGATCGAACGACAAGTTGCCCCACTTTCCACACCCGGAAGCGTCAGAAGCACACACTTATTTCCAAAAGCGCGCGAGACGCGGGACTGTTTTAGGTACACAGATCAGTACTACCTAGCCGCCATCCTGTCGAGCCCCGAAGGCGGGAAAAAGGTCCCCCCCCCGGGGCCCAACGCAGAGTGCACCAGTGGTGCGAAAAAAAAAACCGCCCCGGCAACTACACTGCACTGCACGGCTTCGAATCTTCCCGCGATGGTGGGGGCTCCTGACGATCGAGTAACGGCAACGGCGACCGCTATCATCGAGAGTCCCGCTTTTACCAAGGGCGGAGATCGCCGGTTCCCCCCAACGAGAATCATACATACTGCGCGAGCTGGCGGTGTCGATCGAGCGCCCCACGCCCTCGGATGCCCAGATACGAATCTTAACGACGGGGACGCGCAAAGCAGGGAAGGGAAGGGAAGGCGGACGCTTCCATCGTTTGTGTGGGGGGGGCGGGTGGATATGTAACAGTTACAGGCCGGGTTCATAACGAGGCCGCACCTTCACCCCTGTATTGTTTTTCTCTGCCCCCAGTCCCCAAGTTCTCCCCCTCCTCTCCCGATTTTACGTATATCCTTCACCCTTCCTCCTCTGCGCGTCCTTCAGCGCGTCCTACCCCTCCGACCCGTCCTACACCTCCTACCCCCTTCTCTCGTCGTCGTCTTCTTCTCCTTCTCTTCTTCTTTCTTTTCTCATTTAACTCTCTCTCTCCTCTCTCTCTCCTCTTCTCTTCTCTTCTCTTCTCTTCTCTTCTCTTCTCTTCTCTTCCCTTCTTTCTTCTCCCCTTCTTTCTTTCTTTCTTTCCCTTCCTCAGCTCTCCCATCTCCACCCCCATCTCCTCCCCCCTTCTCCAGATCCCCCCCCCCTCCCCCTTCCCCCCCACGCAAAATCGCCTTCCTCAAACCCAACCCACGCACAAGCGTATTCGTACCATATCGTACCAACGTGCCATCGTACACATATGGTTGGCCTACTACCATCTTACCATATAAAATTCTTTTATCATCACCACCGGCAACAGCACCCGCAACAGCACCAGCACTTGAGAACTCCTTACACCCCCCCCCCCACACACTCACTTCACCAAAAAAAAAGACCAAAACACCGGAAAAAGGAAGACCACAAAAAGAAAGGAAAGGCCGTAGGACATTCTTATCATCAATTAGATCAGATATAGAACGGCTGGCTAGCAAGGTGAGCTTTGGAACGTTCGAGACAGATGGTGGGGTTTTTTTTCAATGGATGATGGGGATTACCGTCGATGTGTGGTCATAGTAGTGCTTGATGCTGTGGAATAGGGATCTCACTTTCGAAGATAGAAAAGAAGAGAAAAGAGCGGCTGAGCTGATCATGTTCATTGGTGATAATGTTCATTGGAACAAGTGATCGCTTTCCCATGATCTATCCTCTATCTAAGTTTATTTGCTTCATGTTGGAAAAGAATAAATGCAACCAGTCGCACACGGTCCAACGAAAAAGCCATACCACAGCATCCATGAGCACCGTGGGCAGCGGCCGAAGTCGCCCTTGAACACTCCGGTGTCATTTCCGCATGCAGTCTTCATCTTCGCATCGTCAATGTTCCCTAACGCCTTGACACAAAGAAAGACATGCGAAACTTCCATGCGGCCGATAACTTTTGAATTTCAACTACTCTAATCCTCGTCAGAGAAGACCTCAATACCAGCCTTACGCTTGGCCATCCTGTCCTTCTTCTTCTTTCTCAGCTCAGCAGAAGACAGCTTAGCCTTCTTCTTGGTTGAATCGATCTTGTTGCCCATGGCGTCGAAGCGTTCTTCTTCTTCGCCGTCCTCCTTTAGACGAGGACCCGATCCTTGGCCTGAGACCCAGTTGTGGCCGGAAGGTGTCATTCTGCCGTCCATGACAGCCCAAACCTGAAATGATATTAGCATTCTGTATAAGGGAGAATATAGTGGACGGGGTAGCTTACCTCTTCGGTCAAATTTTGCGTGAACTCAGCGGAGTGAGTGATGATGATAACACCACCCTCGAAAGATTTAAGCGCCTTTGACAAGGCTCCCAGGGAGTCACGGTCCAAGTAGTTGGTGGGCTCATCAAGAACGATCAAGTGAGGTCGTTGCCACGAGCAAGCAGCAAGCACAACCTTGACACGCTGACCACCAGACAAACCACGCATACGGGAGTGAGACACAAGTTCAGCGTCGAGGCCAAAGTTAGCGCAGTGGGCCTCGATTTCCTTTCGGACCAATGGGCGGAACTGTCCACTGGCCAAGGCCTCCTTTTGGTCGACTTCAGCAACCATCTTGGAGTGGGAGACAAGGATTTCGGTACGTGGGATCCAAGCGTTGTCAGCAGTCATCATGGGTGTCCACCTCTCGTTCTTTTGGCCAACGTTCTCGCCAAGAACAAATGAACACTCGTACTCGTAGGAGTTCTTGAACTTTCTTCGGGAGTGAATCCCAATGACTCGTCGCTGTGTGCCGTCGATTTTGTAGATCTTGTCCATAGCCTTTTCATCCTCATTGGTGACAATTTTGTTGGCGCGATCCATCGTCTCGCGATCCTCACCAGTCTGGAATCGCCATTGGATGTATTCTGAAGGTGTCAAGTCAAGGTGATGATCGATGTGGGCGAAGGCATGTTGCTTGATGTAGGCAATACGGATGTTCTCGTGGGTGTAAACATCACCGATCGTAGGGATGAGCTCTCCGGTGAGGACGTTGATCAGAGTAGATTTGCCAGCACCGTTGGGACCAATGACAGCGATGCGTGAGCCAAGAGAACATTGGAAGGTGATGTCCTGGATTTGAGGCTTGCTGGTACCTGGGTATTGGAAGGTCATGTTGTTGACACGAACGATGGCCTTGGCCTTAGTCTTGACACCCTCAAGAAAACCTGGTTCAGGGAACTTGAACTCCATCTCAGAGGCACTCAGCTCGTAGTATGACCGAGCAGATGGGACCTTCTTGACAAATTCGCCAAGGTTGCCACGGTATCTCCTCAGCTTGAAGCGCTCGTAGTGGATGACGTGCTGAATGACATTGTTCAGGAACTTGCTGTCGTGTGAGACAATGATCGATGTGCAGGGCGAGTTAGTCAAGTACTCCTCGAGCCATTTCACGTTCTTTACGTCCAAGTGGTTTGTGGGTTCGTCCAAGAGCAAGATATCGGGGTCTTCGAAGACGGCACGCGCAAGAGCCAACTTCATCTTCCAACCACCGGAGAGGGCAGTGATCGGGCCCTCGAATTGCTCCTTAAAGAAACCGAACTCCACGAGCTTGGCTTCGACGGCGGGCTTCTCAATGGTCAGGCCAACCTCACCAAGCTTCTTCATAGTCCAGCCGATAACGGTTTGCTCGGTATCGGCGGAGTCAAGGTCGTGCTCAACGAAGACGGTCTTCACTTCGTCCTTCTTTGGGAAGCCCTCGACTTGCTCGTTGTTGATTGCGCGCATGAGGGTGGATTTTCCAGAACCATTGGGACCGAGAAGACCATAGCGTTGTCCGCGTTTGAGACGGAGATGCGTTTGATTCAGCAGGATCTTTGCGCCGTAGGCCAAGTTGAATGTGCAATTGCAAAGGTCCTCGCCTTCTTCGTCGTCTTCCTCGTCGTCAGCCTCGTCAACAGCACCTGGAGATGCGCGCTTTCGAAGAGCATCGGCAATTCCTCTTGCATCTTTGTCGCCAACAATAGCTGTAATGTATGGGAGGGTGTTTTCGGTCCAACTGGTCGAGTCATTGTCTTTCTCGTCGATCAACTGACCGGCAATGGCTGAGATGTACTCAATCACTGGGCCAAACTTGTGCACAGCATCCTTGTGCGAGGGCTCCAAGATCTGCTTCAAAACTCCATGAACAGTTGCAACTTCGCCGGCGTGCGACTTCTCTGGGATCTTGCCGTCCTTGACATTACCAACACGGACCAGAGTCTCAAGACCCTGCTTGGTCTTCTCACGAGCCTCGGGATCAGCCAAGTTATCGTAGTTCTTCTGCATGGCGGGCATGAGCTTTGGCAAGAAAGCAGCCACGATGTTGGGATCTTCGACAAGCTTGCACATGTTGTCAACGATGACGGCAGCTTTTCGCTTTACGGCCGTCTCGCGTTCAGCCAGACCACGATCCAGGAGAGGAACCATGATAGCCAGAGTTGGCTCGTGGACGTCTGTGACGAAAGTGGTAGCACCAAGGAGGTGGACAGTCTCGGGGACATTCTCTGGCTTGGCGATACATTTGATGAGTTCGGGGATGAAGCGGTCGATATCCTTGTTCACAATCAAATTGCAAACTTTCTCCATAGTGCCATACGCAGCTTTCTTGACTTCAGCTTTGGTATCCCACATTGCTTCTGATACAACTGGAATCAAGTCTGGGACTCGGTATGCCAGTTGTGCGGGGGCGGATTCGACAAGTGCTTCGATGCATTGCAGGCATGACATCTTCTCGTGCCATTTTTGAGCGGTTCGGATGGAGTGAATGATCGGAGGAAGGATGGCCTTGACACCGTTGGGATTGACGGCTTTCGCTATTGCGAGCGCTGCTGCTTGAGCGGCAACCTTGACCGGGTTCATCTTATCACCGACAGCTGAGAGCGTTGGTGGGAGGAGCGCAACCAGGTATGGTTCCACATTGGCGGATATCGTGGAGTGCTGAGCAATGGCCCGGATGGTGTTCAGGCCACGTTCTCGTGCACCTGCATCTTTCTTGTTGGCGAGTTGCTGCTTCAGAACCGCGACCGCTCTACGTAGGCATCATGTCAGCAGAGTCTCAAATTTGCAAAGAGGCGTCCAAATCCTGCGACCGTGGCAAATTTCACGGCGAAAGCGCCTTGTGGTCGTAGAGAATGCGGTGGAACTTACTTTGTAGGTGCATCATGCTCCTCAATGTCGCCATTGATGAAAGTAGCGATGTTGCCCGCAGCAGCGCTCGTCTCATCCGCAGTCTTGGAGATGGTCAGCTTGTTCAGCAGCTCATCGAGCACCTTGACGGATTTCTGGTTCTCGCTCTTCTGAGTAGCGGAATTCGACGGTGCGGCGTCCATGACGTCGACGGAGGGCATGTTCTGCTGTTGATGGTAGAGAGATGCGAGGAAGGATTTGTGATCAGGAGGCGAAAGGTGTGTGGGTGATGAATGCGGCGTTCAGCTGATCAGCAGACTCGGGGTGTAGGTGAAAGCCCACGCGGATGCCGCGATCTATGTAGCTCTCGGTCTATGAAGAAACAAATGCGTCTATGGATAAGAAAGAGGCAGTCTATGAGTGAAGAGTGAAAGAGAGGAGAGGGTGTGGAAAAGGAGAGAGATGTGATGAGGCTGGCGCTTTCTTAAAAGATTTGTGGGACAGGAATTTTTTTTGAGGCTAAGCCGAGAACGGTAAGTCAACGATCCGCTGGCAGCACGCCGCGATGTTCTCACCGCCAAACCCGAGTCTAGAATTAATCGAAGGACGAGCTTAGTGAATTTGCAGCAATTTCTTCAGGAAGTCTGTAGGTATATTTTAACATATTCTTAGGCTCTATAGATTCGCGCGAGTCTGAGCTACAAAGTGATACAATTTTCCAAGAGCCACACAAACACAATTTTGTCGAATCCTGAGAGGCAGAATGGTCTTCTAAAGTAGCAGTCACTACAACATATCGGAAAAAAATCAAAAATCTCCAGGGGCAGCTATGTTGTAGAGTACTCTAGTATGTCATCAAGCCGGCTTTTGCCACACAGCCCCCGGGAATCTCGAAAGTTCGAAACATGAGCCGGCTCATCTCTATTTTAAGGTCTGACCAATCTATGCATCTTAATTAATGATTATTCAGCTTACTACCACTAAAGTATGAGCGCAGCGCAACATCCATCTCCGCAAAAATATCATTATCCCCGTAATCCCCCACAATTCTATTATAGCTATTTATCGATAGCACACAATACATATCGCTGAAAGGCCCAGCTGCTGCATATCATACGCTGCCATAGCTGCTGCAAAGCTAAACCCAGGACCAATTGAAAAAGATCTACCGTATCTGTGTCAATCGGTCTCTCAAGAGCACATCCTCTCAAGCCCACCTCATCGTCCTCTTCGTAATGGCATCACCACTGAATTTTTTCTTGACCCTCCGCCTATATGACTCCCTCGCTTGATACCTGCTCATCGTCCCATATCCCACAGTCATCATGTACAGTACAGCCCAGATACTGCTGATGACAAGGCCAATGGGGAAGTCGACCAGCTTGGTACCAGGCAGAATGGAGTCATTGACCTCCGTCGCCATTGCTGACTGTGAGGCTTCAGATCTTACATCGGCAAAGACTCCGTTGACGAAGGATGCGTCTTGGGTGGACAGTTGAGTATTGATTGGGGTGCCATCTTGCTGCGTGCCTGAGAGTGAAATTGCTGGGGTGAGGAGTGGTAGCGCCGTGGTACTTTGCCTAGCGGTCAGCGACTGTTGGGAGCAGAGTCATGCCCATCACTCACGTATCCCCCAGCTCTGCCAATGATCCATTGTCAACAGTGCCCATGAAATTCATGCTTTCCAGCCTCCTGGGTGGAGCGCCGGTAGACCGTCGAATGTAGATATCCGCAGCTTCATCCCTCTGGGCAGGGAACCATGGTAGAGTCCGACCCTCCCTTTTCGCCTTCTTTGCCTTGACCGCAGATATGGTTGCATTGACGTAGGATAGTCCGACACCGACGCTCGAAGTATCGAGCTTCACCCAAACCTCCTTGGGCGCAGAGATGCGATAGAGTCGTAGATCGACTTCGAATATACCAGTGGAATCGTTCATGCTTTGGATGTTGTAGCAAGCCGCGATACCAGACGGGTTCGTAGCTATGCCGTGTAGAGCAATGAGAGCTGCGCTGCATGCCGACTCAGTCTCATCGCCCCAATCTACCGAGTTGTCGGCCTCAAGGTCCTCCGTGTGACCAAGGAGCGAAGCCAGACTATCTGCTTTGAGAGCGGAGGCAGACGCCGAGGGCAATGGGGGGGCGAGACTCGTAGCATTCGATGAGCTGGTAGACACCGACCCTGTTGCAAGTGCTGAGCCCAGGCTCGCGGTGCTGGAGGTGTTGGCGGAGGCTGACGTTTTAGATAGCAATGGGCCCAGGCTTGGTGTGCTTGAGTAGCTCGTAGGAGCTGACAATGTCAGATATGCAAGTGATGAGGTGTTGCTGAAGGCGACCACATGACGCTGATGCCATTGCTCGTGGTTGAGTATCGAACGAGTAGTATGGTGTACTTTCTGGTCGACGTAGGCGCTGTGACTGAAGATGCTCGACGAAAGATCCTTGACGAGCCTTGGGAGAACGCCGCCGATCTGCAGGCCTAGGACAAACGAGAGTTGGAGGCAGAAGAACAGCGGAGTGGTGAGAGTGTGGAGCATGTCTAAAGTTCTCAGAGTATGGAGGAGTAGGAGGGTAGTGTTTGAGTTGCGAGGTCGGAAGGTTTGTTGACGGGATTTCAGCAGCTGTGTCGGGTGCAGACGAACGTGCCTGCCACACTTCAGGGCAAATTCTAATATGACACATAGATGAGGGAAGTCACGATCAGAGTCCTTATTTTGGAGATCTTGGGTTTCTGGCTACACGTCTTGACGATACTGCCGTTCGCCAAAGTCATTAGACTGCGACAGCACTATGTTCCGCAAGGTTGATGCTCAGACTTGATCATGCAGCACGAATATCAGCTGCCTCGCGTTTTTCCTGACTTATGAGTCTCACATTCAACCTTGATTGAAGGACCTCCGAACCTCTACCTGCAATCTATGTCTTTTTCTTCAAGCGTTCCAGCTCCGTGGCCAATCTTGAGTCTCTAGGATTGTACCGCATTGCTTGTTCCATCTCCTCAACAGCTTGCTCTATCATTCCCAACCCTTCGCTCGCCTGTGCTGCGATGGAGTAAATACCTGCACATCCCGCGCTCGTTGACCAGGCCCCAAATTTTCCATTATCGAGTGTGGTTCGCTTTATAGCAAGAGCAATCCATCCGTGCGCCCGGCTGTAGTTTTCGAATTTGAGATACGTTTCAGCAAGCTTAGATTCCAAATCGTATTCGATTTGACGGAAGGCTGCGTGAAAGGGGCAACGCCAATTTCGATCCGCACTATCCTCCCAGCCTCTTCTGAACTTTAAGATAGCCGTTGAGAAGTCATCAATGCTTGCGGCTTGATTGCCTTCTTTGATAGTGTCTCGAACTCCTTGAATAATTAAATCGACTGCTGGCTTTCTTCTTGACATGTTTGTGATGAGGATTGATTTGTATTCAGACTGAATTTGCCCAGTAATTCTCACTGTCGCTATGCTATAGAGGCGACGGAATGGCTCCAAAAGATTCAAGATACTCGCCGGGGTTGGCGCGATACCTGGGATATCGATCATCATGGAGTTTTGCTGACCGTTTCCTAGTTGCCATGATCTCAACAGAACGCGGCAGAACGTAACCATGTCGTCGCCTGCGAACATTAGGACACTGGGGTGGAAGTCCCGAGACTCTGGCCCTAAGGTCCAAATGAGCTCAATCGCAGAGTATGTAATAAAGCCCGCTGATTCGTCTACTGCTACGACTGGTAGGCCATGGTAGGTTCCTGTGAGATTCACTCCATAATCAACAGGAGCATTGGTCGTGAGCTTCACAAACAGATTTTGGCGCAGTGTCTGGCTGGCTTCGAAGTTGATCTGGTGATTTACAGCGAGTATAGCAGGGTGGAAGTTGTAAACACGCCTGGCACGAGACGAATCGCCGGGAATGTACCCCTAGACAAACTCAGCGCTCGTCAAACCAGGAAAGCGTCGGAAGATTATCCCATCACTCACAGGTTCTTCATCCTTGAAATCGACCTTGGTTTGCTTTGTCGACAAGAGGTACCCATAGATCTGATTGCGTATCTCGAGCGGCGTCTTCATGAATGGGGGAATCTGCAATGAGCTCAGGTCAGAAAAGAGGATGAGCCGAATCGAGCACACTTGAAGCAATCAGGCAAACAACTCACAGAGTCTTGGACTGCATCTTGATTATTGGCAAGCTGGGAGGGCTGCTCACAAGCAGGCTCTCCTTGCTCGAAGTGAGGTGATGAGGTTAGGTCGATATTCTATACAGATGAGGTCAGTCAACAGTCTCCAATCTCAGGGTGAGCTCAACACTCACGGCCATCGCATCCTGCACTGGAAGTCCTTGCTTATGCTGGTCCATCTGAGTAGGATCAAGTAGTTGTGACATGCTTCAGGCCGAGTGTGGGGTGTTTGGGGGTTGAGCAGATCTATTACTGTTGTTGTTCTTGTGAAGATTGAGCATAGGTACTTACCTTAGCTTAGCGCAAAAGTTGTCGCGGAGGAAACCAATTGCCGAATAACTGTGACGCAATCTTCCTACAATCACGCCGCTATATCACGATGAAGGTGACTCATTGGTGTTCACAAGTGCAACGATTCCGAAACATAGATCATAACTCCACGCCACATCGCATCGAGGTCAAATTGCTGAACCGAATCGTCTTGCCGACAGAGCCCGTATTCCACCCTTGAATCCTCCCTCTTCAGTCTCTTCTAACCCTATACCAGTCTTTGCCCTGATCCTGCAGTCATTCCCTCGGACCACCTTCCTCGACAACCTAGGTTCTGCTCCCAAAACCCCGTCGCCCACTCTCTTCTTTCCTGCCAGGGCTATCATGCAAGGACAGACAGCATCGCCGCTAGGAATTGCCATCAAAGTGTGGAACTCGGCCAGCCATATGTCTCCACGATTGCAATTCGGTGTACTTCATACTTGCCAATGGCATTGAGCACGAGGGGAGGAACGGCAGTGGGCTTGGTTGTACTGCTTGAATCGATGTCTTGAGCAACAGAAAACACAACAATAGTGTCAACTTCTCTACTACCATATTAGCCCCTGGGCCATCTTGGTAGAATCTGTGGATAGCATGAACGACGTCATCTGATCTAAGATATATGGCAATGCGCTGCTGTCGATAAAACACGCTGTCCTGAATTGACCTTGTCCATTTCTTGGAATACTATAGCGTTGGATACACGCCAAGATGCGGCTCCCAAGCTCGTCCGCCATTCATTTCGCTGGCACGATGCTTGGTGATGGCACCCCATATGCACCCGCAAAATCGAGCTGGCCGAGTTGCCCCTGGACATGATCGATCTCCTTGCTGAGATCCTCCACATTCTGCGCGAGGCTGCTGACTTCATCGAATTTTCTCCGCTTGTTAGCATCCGCTACTTGTTCTCTGACAAGGAACAATTGCTCTTCAAGCACCATCAGGGTTTCCCGGAGCGTCTTCTCCTCCGCTTCCAAAGCGGATACAGCACTGCTACTGCTGACCTGGGATGCGTTGTCGATATCATTGTTTTTGATAGACGCAAGCGCACCGATCGGCTTTCCGTTAGGTCGTGCACGTTCGGAGGAGCCAACACCGTGGGCTGTTGCATGCTTCAGGACCTTAGGCAGCGCCTTTAGTGGAAGCATGTGAATCTGAAGGAAATTGGAGCTTTGTTGATAGATAGCCTGTTGTAGCTTTTGCTGAGTAGGCGAGTCCGTCGGAAGGTCTCGGATTCGACGAGCTGCAGTATTGTACTGACCAAAGGCATCGACCAACCGTTTGCGCGTTTTGGAAGCATCCGCAAGCTGGGCTTGAGAAGGAGGCTTGTCTGGATCTCTATGAACTGTTAGCCCATGGAGCTTTGGGGTCGCTGGTAGCACTGACTGTAAAACCATCAGCAGCCGCTGAAATCTTGGCAGCATTAATCGGATGCCTCTCTCGAATTGAACGAGATTCTCATAAGCTCGAACATCTGGCGGCTTATGTGCGACGGTAGCTGCAAAGTCACTCCTGCTAAACACAGTGGCCCTGCATTCTTTGCACATCCGTACATCTACGCCGACTTCTCTAACAGCTTTTTCTGCTCTATTGTCAGTCACTGAAAGAGTCAGTCAGGGGAGACTCAAGGAGTTGGATGTTGACATACGGGCAGCAACGGTTAATCCAACCTCTTGCGAACAATCGGTGAATGGATCTCCACAGACCACTCGGCCACAGAGCCTACAATGATGTCTCCTGAATGTGTAAGTTGAAAACTCCTGTTGGCAGAACGGACACCGTTGAACACTAGAATCGTCTTCCCAATCTACTACAGACTGCTCTGTCTGCTTCCGTTGAGTTTTGGCGCCTGTCAGAGACCAAAGTAGGCCACCCCCCGGAGGAATGTTCTCTGCTGGTGGATTGGCTAAGAGCTGCGTAAGCTTTGTGAGACGCTTCTCCAACCGCGAAACTTCCAACAGAGTCTTGTCAACGGTCTTCCTTCGAAATTGCTCAAAATCTGTTGTGTGGTCTCGCTCGTAGCCGTTTCGGTCATTGTAGCCCTCCCTTGACTTATAGCACGTCTCACAGACCCTGCACCAGAAGCCTCTCACTGGCTCGTGCTGAGCGGACCTCGAGAGCTTCATCTTGTACATTGAATGCTCGTCACAGAACAGCTTCCCGCACTTTCTGCAGTTCACTTTGCCATTGGCTGAGGTAAGCCTCCTGCCACACGCTGGCTCCGAGCAAGCATCGTTCGGTCCATGTCTTTGCCAATGGGCGCGAGTGACAACATCCTCAGGGTCAGGTTGTGAGGGTTCAGGAGCCGCAGCGCTTTGTAGCTGGGGTGACTGTGGTCTGTCATCCGAGTCAAAGACATCCAATCCCTTGAACTTCTGGTTGAGCACCGCCAGTGGCTGGAATCGCTTCGCCTTGACCATCTGAGTCTTGAACCAATCCTTGGCTTCATTTTGCTTGACCTCCTCAAGATTCTTATGGGTATCGTCAAGGTGTCTATTCAGCTGCAACAGAGTAACCTGATGACAAATCAGTGTACCGCTCTCCTATTGCTTCAGGGCGGACATTACCATTTCTTCATTGCAGATTGGGCAGGCAAGTCTTGTAGATGCGGCCAGGGCAGCCGCAGCAGCGCTATCTCCATCGCTCTGGTCCAGAGAGATCCTGGAGCTTAGGTCCTGCGCATCCGTCGAGGGCTGGGAGGAGGAACTGACGGACACAGAGCTGGCTGTTGGGGAGAGTAGGCTTGAGTTCCTCGGAGGATATGCTGGTGAGAGTGACCTCCCGCTACCCAGCACTCTTCCTCCCCCAAGCTTGCGAGCAGACATGTCGCCCTAATATTCATAGATCGAGTCAAGTACTGCCTATCGTGCGGGCATCTTGAGCCAACGGAGGCGGGACTTGCCGTTATGCCGATGGAAGGTTTGATTACATAAGCGGATACTCGATGTCATCTATTAATGCAAAAAAACCAATTATTGCAATATTCTAAAATCCGATAGATCCGGGGCGTGTGGTACTCATATCACTGATATCCACCTGCATCTCTTGAACGTCAAACATCGGTCTCCTTAAATAACCACCCTTATCGTTGAACATCAGACATCCTTCTCCTTACACAACCACGTCTACCCTTGATCATCAAACATCCTTCTCTCTAGAGACCCACGTTCACCCTAGACATCAAATGGTGTATTAGCCTTTGATTTTGCTAACAATTTTGCATATCTTAAGCATCAGACAATGCCAGAGGATTTTCCTGCTGTCGAAGGCGGTGGCTCACTGATCCTTGCTTGGCAGATTCGAAACAAGCGAGTGCTCGTGGTGGGAGGGGGAGAGGTCAGTTCCATACCCCTGCTCTCTTTGAGCCAGCGGTGGCGACTGATCATTGGCTACCCAGGTAGCAGCAGGTCGCATCCTCAATGTCTTGAACGCGGATGCCAAAGTGACCCTCGTTTCTCCTCGCGATGGCCTGAACCCAGAAGTGGCCTACCGCGTAGAGAAAGGCCAAGTCGACTACCTGGACCGCAAATTCGAGCCGTCAGACCTTGACAATGTCGACATGGTCCTCACAGCCATCGACGATCCAGACGCCTCCACCACCATTTGGAAACTGTGCAAAGAGAAAAGGGTGGCGGCCAACATCGCCGACGTGCCCCCAGAATGCGACTTCTACTTCGGTAGCGTCCACAGAGACGGGCCACTACAGATTATGGTGTCTACGAACGGCAACGGACCGAAGCTGGCCAGTATCGTACGGAAACAGATTGCGAACAATCTGCCCAAGAATATTGGGGCTGCGGTACAGAAAGTTGGTATGTTGAGGAAGAAGTTGAGGAAAGTGGCGCCAGATATTGAAGAGGGTCCAAAAAGGATGGGGTGGATGAGCAGAGTGTGCGAACAATGGAGTTTGGAAGATCTAGTGGAGATGGAGGAGAAAGATATGGAGAAGTTATTAGGCTATTACAACCCTAATGTCGTGCCTACATTTGAGGAGATACGGTGCGGTAATTTCGCTGATGGCTCTGCATTTGATGGAAGTTTTGGGTGGTGGATATGATACAGTATCTCGAACATCAGCGTCGGCGTTGGTCAACGGTTCAAGAAATGGAAGAAAATCACATAGGTGTAGATGTGGGGTGTTGGATGTAAGAATTGGAACAGATTGACGACAAAGATGGAAGCTCAACGCCTAAAGTGAAATTGACTACCAGCAACAGTTCGCAAGACTCATCCAAGTGAGCTGAAAAAACCAATCTGTCTCATCCTACGGAGTATTAACTATCGAAGCGATTCATGCTCCATACATCTCATGGAGATGCATGCCGCGTCCATTACATTGTCAACCCTCTCAATGCCGCTTGCGTCTGATTCGTTAGTTGCGACTTCCACTCTTCCTTTTTCGCCTTCATGAGCATGTTGCTTGGACTGTGGCTCAACGCTTCGCAAACTTCCTCAATGGCTCGAGCCATGTCACCTCTGCCCTCACTTGCCAGCGCTCTCCTATAATAGATCTTAGCCATCTCGTGAGGCTGCAAGGCACTGTTCACCTCAGGCGTTTGCACGTGCTCTATCCATTTAGATGCCTTCTTGTGCGCAGCTGTCCACTGCTGCAAGTGGAGGAGCGCGGCGATCGAATTTGACGCTATCCGGAATGCCAATAATTGCCATGCATCCGACTTCCTCGCTTCAACGGTCTTGATGTCCCGAAAGCCCATGGTCAAGTAACGTTTGCCGCCAACGAGGTCACTCCAAGCTGTTTCGTACAGTGAATGCGCAAGCGCAAAGTCACCGGTGCGGAAGGCTTCGTTCCCCTGCTCTTTTAATTCAGTTGCTGCGTCCAGGACCTCTCCCATGCTGTACGGTGGCTGACCGGCCCTCACTCTGACGTCTTCCATAAGCTGCGCATTGATATCCTGTGTCTTGCCATCCACATCGACTACCTTCAAGTCCATGATACTGTGGAGCGTGGCGAAAGGTTCCAGAAGCTTGCGCTGTTGCTGTAAAGAACGTGGGACCCAAGATACTCGATTGGATCGACTCATATTCACGAAAGAGTCAACGTTCAATGGAGCAGAGGGCAAGACGATGAGGACCAATTCGAGACTGGAAAGGAATCCTAGCCATTCGTTATCGAGCAGCCTCAAAATTCTGCAGAACATCGGAAGCTCGCTTGCAGCGATAACAAATTGCGACTCGACGAGTTTATCTTCTCTTCTCTGATCACGGAGACTCGGGAAGCTGACCTGCAGAGCGGCCCGGTAAGACCAAACTTCGTCTTTTTGGGTAGCTACTAGGGCCAAGTCCCTCCTGGAGAATGCCTTGAGTGCATCACTTGAGCCATAAGTGTACTTGACTAAAACGAACAGATTGTCATGGTAGAGGACACGGCGAGCTTCCTCGTTGATTTGCCTGTTGGTAAGAAGTATTGCCGGCTGGAAGTCATAAAAGTAACTGCAACCTAAGTTCCGTTTGACGCGCGAAAGTTGCTCCACTAATTGGGTTCTGTTGTCTGACTTGTCGTAGAAGAGGTTCACCTCATCATCACGAATGGACTGCTTTGTGTACTCAGTCGACAGCAGGTATGCGTAGATCTTGTTGCGAATTTCCAGTGGCGTCTTCTCGAGAAAAGGACATGCCATTCTGCTGTCGCGGGGAAGCAGATGGAAAGGAAGGGAGTCTCTGCCTCGTTTGGTTCTCGGGACTGGAGAAGAAAGCCGAAGCGGAGCTAGCAGTGATTCTCGCGACAAAGCAGGACCAGAAGTGATGGGAGGAGTTGGGGTTCGCGCTCAGCTAAGCTTATGGGAAGAGAGAATGAGATATGAAGAGTGTAGGTAGGGGAAGGGAAAGAAGGAAAAAGGGCTGTCTTGTTTGGAGAGCAGCCTCTTTTGAAACAGGTAAAGTCCGTTCCTTTAACCTTTTTGAGTTAGGAAAACGGCGAGCAATGCCTGTGGGCATTTTGATATTTCTTTGAATTAAGACAATGTCCTGTCCGTAATCGAAGTCTTTGCTATCTTTGTATGTATTCAGCACCTTGTCGTACCGCAGTTGGGATGGTTCTAATCAAGCAAGTGCTTGGGTGTTTGGTGTCTCTACACCTTTTAGGAGTTCGAGAAGGCGTGAACGATGACGCTCGTTTTAAAATCGCAGCCGAGCTCTTAAGTATGTTGGGAGTCACATTCCCAAGAGCCGCCGCCATCTCTCTATTATCAGGGTACTTTAAGGCTGTCTGAACCAACTCGGCATAAGCTGTCTCTGGACTACTCATCCCACTAGTAGTTGGCGACCTATGATGCCAAAGCCGAGCACGCTTGGCTTTGGATGTCACGTCTTTTCGGACGAGTGGCTCCACCTTTCCAAAATGTCGAGCATCTTGGTCACCGCGAAGTTGCAGCAGGACTGCTACAATATCGGGAGGCAGTACCAGCAGCGTAAATGAAATGACTCCAGACAGGTACTCTGCTCCCGCATCAGGTATTGGCCTTGCAAACTGGAGGGAGAGTTGGTGATCCGCCTCCGTACCAGTGTTGGCAATGGTGCACCAACTAACTGCTCCACTATCAGTGGAACAGTTGGTTTCTAGTAGTTGATGGTGCAGTTTGGAGTCTAACAGTTGGTAGTTGGTGCAGTTTGACATTGAAAACCAACGGTTTCAACTGATAGTGAAGCAGTTTTGTTGAGACCCGGATTTTTCATAATTATTAGACCACAGGATTGACTTCACGAGAAATCTATCAGGAATTTTTTGATATCTAGGGCTAGGGTTTTCCGGATAGCGTCTTGGCACTCAGCCTTACAAACAATTTTTTTGTCGTCTAATCAAATTTTGTACCAAAACTGCTTCACTATTAGTTTCACTGATAGTTGACAGTTGATTTCGAATTATGTGGTAGTTGGTGCAGTTTGATCCTGAAAACCAACTATTTCAACCGTTGCCAACACTGCTCCGTACCGCTATATGCCTTCTCATGCCCAGAAACAAAGGTGAGTCTTGCTTACGAGTTGCCTCTTTGCCCTCTGCTCTAGTCGCACATGCAATGTTCATCATATCTTGGGCCGTTGGTGACTATTATCATTCTTGTATTGCTCGCCCAAAAATCCTACAATAACCGCCCGATCAAGGTATACGATTGCTCTCAAGGATCACCGACAAAAAGCTGCCACGCCATACCCAGAGGCATACTGCCTGTAGAAGAAAGACGGCGCCCGGGGGAGGGGGGAATTGATGCCACAAGGAAGCGCTGTGTGGAAATTTGATTCGTAAGCGTTACAGAGCACATGGACATACGAGCGGCACGGGTGGCTTTTGTGCCTAGAACGACGTCTGCGAGAAGCCAACGTTCTGCTGTTGGAGATGACTTGCTATGACTTGCTATTTTTTTAAAGCTCGATTCTGTCCGATGTGCACAGAATTTGTTCGTAAAAACATTTGGGGCGACTTGTACATATTTTATTAATTTTATAGACTGGCAAAGGCTACACCCGTAGACCATGTTCGTAGGGGACTCGAACCCCTCGTTCTTTGTCTTTATACAGTTTTAGCATACTGTCGCGCATTCTATCAAATAAGGTAGGTATATTTGATCGTTAAGTGATCTGACTGATGATCTATTTCCCTTACGGGTCGAAGTAACGAACGAGTTGAACGATACGATAGACATAGCCTCGGAAGATCTTTTGATGAAGGATTATCCCCGTGATATCCCGCCTTAAATAGGGAGATTGACTATCGAGTGCAATGCTCAGCACAACCCCTAACTCTATCTAAGGTCTTTTGGCCCTCTGAATTTAGATTCTATTGTAATCACCACTACGAGCTCATACAATAGAACCGTATGTAGATCTCTTGGCTCTTCTAACAAGTAGAAGGTTCGTAGCCAGCACCGCGTACAGGTGGATCTCATTGCTGGCCTTTCGGGCGACTTGTTGTAGCCCGTGCAGTTGATCGTCGGTTCTGGGCCTTTATCTTCTCTCATTCCTGGTAGCGCCTCGTAATTGGGCAGGCTATAAAGACTGGCTTGAGCGAGAATACGTTGTGCAGGATCTTCTGCCCTCCGTGGTTGCGCCAAAAATACCGTGGTATGGAAATAGTGGTGTGTACACTGGATTATCCTCCCCGTGCTAGGCTGGAGGATTTATTACATATCGTACCAATTAGATTGTCAAGCTGACAAGAGGAGGGGTGCGGAGGGGAAATCCTCATCTGACAGGCCGCGCTACACATTTGTAAAGGCAGAGATTCCTCATGAAGAGACCCTCCTTCCTCCCGATGTGGTTTGATATCTCGGTGTGTAGTAGCCCTGAGCCAATCATAATTCCAATATTAATAAATTGTTACGCTGATGATTATCAATTGGGTCGAAAGCTCACATCATAAAGAAGAAGCAGAAGATAATCCTGAGCGCATGAGATATCTGCAACCTCAGCTAGAGAGTCAAAGGTAAAGCTATATGCAGCATTCGATCACTAGCTGATTTAGAAGCCGCGCACACTACCACTCTTTCGGCACTCGATGTCTGAAGGAGCCGGGTTATGGGGTTGACGTGCCCTACAAGCACTTGCCTCGTTCCTCGGCACTCCTCCCGAGGTCATTTCGGTTCGGGTTGCCGCCAAGCTCTCACATGGAACACGTTGACGACCATTATACTATATCTCTGCCGCTGTGCGGCTGCGTCTCTAACGTCATCTGATTGACCCGATCCTCGTATAGGTTGCGACCTCACATGCCTAAGGTACCTATTTCCATGCGCTAACCCAGAACTACAACAACAAGCGACCCAGGAGACACACAAGCCTCTCAGCTAAGGCAATTTCAAGTGTGCTGTCTAGGCTACTAAATCCTCCCAGGATGGCTGAATACCGTTTTGTACAACATACCTCTAAACCTAAGAGCAAATTACTCTGTTCGAAGTGCGGGACGGGGAACCAGTTTCCATCCTGCCAGCACGGTGACAATGTGAAAAGGAATATAGGTATGTTTTGACCAATAATTTGGAATTGCTCCGCATGAGCTGTCAGTCTCTAGAAGATGGGTGGGTCAAAGCGTAGCCGGCATTCAGAATCCTGCAGGGCTGCGTAAGTGTCAAAACGCCGCAATCCTCACGTCAACATCCCTATCGCAAAGGGTCCTTTCAGCTTGAAAGCCGTTGAAGTTGAGCGGAGCTCAGTCATAACTGATGTATGGTTGGCTGGGTAATACCAAGGGGCTAAGACTGGATGTAATCAATTCGGTAGTTGCTGCGTTGCAGGCTTGAAGATCTTTAGGGCCTCAAAAACAACTGCCTCCCTTGTTCTCAGAACCAGGATCATCCTTTCACCGTCGTCTTGCTCTCTGCTACTGCAGGTCTTAACAACTGCATCAATGGCAATCGTAATAGCTTCTCCTTCTGAGCAGGGTCAGGCACAGCTCGACGCGCTTCTAAATGGACCTGCTGGCACACCGCCTCCTGGTATCTTACCAAACTTTGACAAGCCACCAAATCTTGATATCGCCAGTCATCTCTCAGTTGCAGTACAAATAGTCTTGGCAAGCTTAGCAGTTCTCATACGCCTCTATACCAGATATTTCCTCCTTCGCTCCGTAGGATACGATGACTGTAAGTGTTATATAATATACGTCTGCTCATCAACACTCTAACGCACATTCAAGATACTTCGGTAATTTCATGGGTATGACTTCTGACGATGCTCAGTGTTCCCGGCTAATTCAAGTAGCTGGGTCTGATTGGTTATACCGTCTGTTGCCTCCTGGGAACGAAGGCTGGAGCTGGAGTTCACATGTGGAATCTACAGTTGAGGGAATTTTTTGAACTTCTTTACGTAAGACATTATTTGGCTTGTGTGGACATTCGAACTCTCTGCTAACAGTGAAACTAGTGGGTCAATATTGTTTCAATTGTCTACAGTTTTTTCGTTTTCGTTGTCAAGCTCTCTATCCTTCTTCAATACTCCCGAATCTTCAACCCCGCCAGAAAAAGGGACTTGCCAACGTTCGTTGCATTTCAAATTTGTATTTGGATTATGTTATTGTTCTATCTCGTTGCATGCTTCTTCGTGATCTTCGAATGTAGCCCACGAGAGAAAATCTGGAACAAATTGGAGACCACCGGCTACTGCTATAACGGCGATGTGAGGGACAAAGCTAGCGGAATTTTCAGTGTACTATCGGACTTCGCGATTTTCATTCTTCCAATGCCGTCGATATGGAAGCTGCAGATGCCACTGAGAAAGAAATTGTTGACCTCAATTGTCTTCGCAGTAGGTCTTTTGTGAGTGACTTATCATTTATTACCCTCTCTTAGATTAGTGCTTTTCAGATAAAATGACCATGTAGTTCATTCGTCGAGAAACATTGCTAATGATCAGCGATTTATAGCGCTTGTCTGATGTCCGTTATACGTGCTTACTACATATGGCGTATTGTGGAATCGTCAGACAAAAGCTATTTTTTCGCCCGATGGGGTCAATGGGCTGGTGCCGAGCTTGCGGCTGGTATCGTCCTGGGCTGTTTCCCCGTCTTCCCAAGATTCTTCCAACACGTCGGTCCCAGAATCTACGGAATGTTTATCCGGCTCAAGAAATCTATTACGAGGTACAAGACTCCGCCGGCGGCTTTTGACTCCGACCCTGACCCATATACTCGCCTCCACGGAGAGTCTTACACGCTGAGAGAGCTGGAGGGACCGCGACTCCAGGTCAAGGAGCCGGCGGCCGCGATAATTGCTACAAGACGGGATGATCTGGAATATGGTTATCTAGAATTATAAGTCATGGTGGATGATCTTGTAAAAGGGATGCGGGTCGAACTTCTTGTTTCGACTTGTGCAGAGCTCGAGCCTTGAGGTACGCGTTGGACAACCAATTGGCATAGCAGAATGATTTTTTGTCATGGGAGTCTTTGAGTAAATTCTCTGCTATGACTACATGTTTATTGCTCCAGGTCGTGAAACATAATAAGAGCGAGGGGCTCGTGGAAGCACATTCTGACGGGGAAACTTCGGCAAAGTGATTGCGTCATGACTCCGACCGACATCGAGTTATCAACTTGTGTTCGTGTATCATAAAGTACCTTAGCTACTCCGTATATAAATCATATAAACCAATCGGTCCCCAAAATCCCAACTTCCAACCATGCAATCCCCCCCACCCCCCCAAACCGACCCAGACTACCCCCGCAGCTCCTTCCACCAGACCGTCTACGACGAAGCCGTCCCCGCCATCACCACCCGCTTCCCCAACATCGACCCCCTCTACATCACCAAGATCTTCCGCGGCACCATCACGCCCCTCGGCCTCATCTGGCTCGACGTCGACCGCGACTTCGCCTCCCCCTTCGACTCCCCGGACATCAGCCACCTGCTCTACTGCTTCGAGGTCTACGGCCAGATCATCTGCGTCTTCACCGCCTACGGCGCCGACGTCGCAGTCGTCGAGCTCCTCCAGCGCGCGCTCGCCGACTATAGGATTCGGCTGCTCAAGTTGGCCAAGACGTGCACGTTTGAGAGCTTGAGGGCGTGGCATGGCGCGTTCCTGGAGGAGCAGTTCCGCGAGGGGCAGGATCGGCCAGAGGGGTGGAGGGCGAAGAGGGAGCATTTGTTGCGGTTGTTGAAGCGTCAGTAGTGAGCTGATCCGGGGTGCGGCTGCTGTTGATGGGGTGGAGGGTCGTTTGTCTTTTTCACCATTCTCACCGCTGTGGATTGCGTGGGCTCTTGGGGAGAGTCATCGAACGTCGGTGGAAGCGACGTATGATCTTGCGCTTAAATTTGCACTGTTTTCTCTCGTATTTTCTTCACAAGTAGTCATGGATGTATCTTTCTTCTTTTTTTCTTTGGGCGGACAATTGGGAGGCCCTCTGCGACTCGGAAAAAGCACCATAGTGTACTGCACCTCGAATATACAACACATATCTATTTGATGGAGTTCTAGCTCTTCTCTCCTTCTGTTTTAGGAGAATCGACATAAATCCCAGTCCAGCTGGAACCCTAGGAGAACTCCTCAACATCCCCTCCACCTTTAACGAGTCTTTTTTCGTACACCAACAAATTCTGTAACCCGTTTCCTTTGGAACATTAGCCTGCTACAGCTTACCAAAGACTTGGCCCTCATAAATCCCGTGGAAAGTGTGCTTACGGCTCCAGCGTTTCAACCTAAGTTTACCGTTACACAGCGAAAACCCATATCCAAATCCCCAACCCTACCACTCACTTGCTGTCGAACTCTACAGCTTCCCTATTCTTTTAAAAACTGCCTATAGCTTCACCGCTTTCTAGCCCAGAGTCACTTTCCTCTTTTCCTTCTAGCAACTTTACAAAAGACTACTTGTGATCATTTCACTCAAAAGATTTCATGGCGCTTACTCCGTCCCTTCGAGAGATGACCAAGCATTTTCGTAGAGCTTTGTAAATCCAGCGTTGTAAGCAAAACAAAGACAACACATAGGACGAGTATAATCCCTGGATCTCCTTCGGGTACAAGACCGAATGCATATTAAAGCCAGCGTGCTTGCTCAAGTACAGCCATATGCTTTCTCCATTCGGGAACCGTGAAGAAAACGACTACAAATCAATGTCTTCATACAGCAAAACCAAGAAGCAACCAAAAAGCTGCATACCTCATTATCCCATAGATACTAGATGCTAGAGCCACTCTCACAAAGCCAACCAAAAGCTACATGCAGCAAGCATAAAATAGATTTATTCAAGAACCTTTAAATTAAATGCTAATTAACTGCGACGAAAACATAATCATACTAAAGAGTAACAAGTACTACACATTCAATAATACAAATCAAAGTACCTTCACCAGAACAGTAATACGCTTCGCAGTCTAAGGATTACCTCGGTGCTCTTAGCTTGCGGCATTGGTGTATCAGAGCTGCCAATAGATATTGTTGGGAACGGGATAGCAAGCATTGATAGGCATTTCATCCAGACTGATGTCGTCGACGAGTCTAGTGAGGCTTGTCGAAGCGTACTGGCGCTCCCTGTTGCCAACTGCGACTGGATTTGACTGTCCATCGACATCTCTGATTGCGAACACGGGGCAAGATCGACCGGCGGTATCGAACATTGGCGATTGGATACAAGCATCTCAGGATCCCATATCTCCACGTGCGGGGGATTTTCGAAGGGTTCAAGCGGCCTTGCGACAAGGCACAGTACTCGCCGAGTCCACATGGCCACCCCGTTATTCCCCCTAACGTCGATGCGAAGACCTTCGTCACCGTCGCCTTGTTCAACCAGTCTCTCAATCAACCACCGCCTCCCCACCCCCTTCCCCCACAAGCCCAGCCAAAGCATCAGTCTCCGCCCCAATCACCCACTCCATCATCCGGCTGCCTCAGCCTCGCCTCCCGCAACTCTCCACACCGCCTGTGCCCTCTCTCTCCCCCAACGCTCTACTCGCCAATCCCCTACAAAACCACATGAGCGTAACCACCTGATCCGCATCTTTGCAATCCCCGACGACGCCGCTTGTCCAACAGTGCGCTATCTCGTACCGCCGGGTTTAGCAATTCGCCTTGGCGATGCCGACGTAGTGTCTCTTATGCAGTGCATCCTGGATCCTGGTCGAGGGGTAGCCCCGTGAATCTGCCATCGAGCGCCTCTTAGAAATGCGCAGGGATCTGACTGCCGGCGTAGATCGCTTCGAGAGGGCCGTCGTAAGATGGCGGCGTGGCAGTCTTTCTCGAGGTAAGCCGCGTAGCCGTCTTCTCGCAAGGGGGTTGTGGAGAGGAGCACGTCTTGGGCGCTCGGTGCCCGCCGCTGGATTTTCCGCGTAAGGGTTTAGATGTAGGGTTTTGGCGCGGGGGGCTTGGATGATGACGAGACAGATGCTGTAGAGGTAGCAGAGAGGTTCTAGGAGTCCCTGTATGGCTGGTCTCGGGTGCGTGTCTGCAGAGTTGTGCTGGTTTGCCATGTGTAAGACGACAGCCAGCAGCATCGCCATGTCTAGATGTCTCATCGTGTCGAACCCCGTAAATCTGCCCGCCGACGCCCCGCTCGCGATGAGGATGACTTTGCAAAACTCGAGCAGATGTTCAGAGGCGATCATGAAGCGTGCCTGATTTGTCCAAACTTTCGGCTTCGGGCTGTTCTCCACCACGCCCCGGGTTCCTCGTTCGCTCTCCTGAACCCGACCTCCATGTCCATAGCGTAGCCGTTGAATTTCTCCGCCTGTTCACCCTTTGCGAGGATGGGACAGCCCAATTTGACACAGTGCTTCTCGAGCCGGTCACCTCCACGTCCGACGATTGGTACCCTCGAAGTGCCGTAGTTATGGGAGAAGGAGAGGAAGAGGTCCGTGCTGTGGAAAATGGCGCTGTTTTTAGGTTCATTTGGCGGTTGCAGTGGAGTATGGCTGGGTGGAGGTGGAGCTCGTAAAGTGTGCGGGTAGGTGGAAGTCTACTTTGGTTCCACTACCGTATTGGGAATCAGCGGTGCGTGGTTAGCTTCGGGCTGAGAAAGTTAGAGTTGATGCTTGCCTCCATTCATTCTAAAAGTCTCGTCTTGTGTACTTGGTGGAGAGCAATTAGGAGTGTAGATGGAGTTCCGGAGTCCGAGCGGGAGACTCAGGAATAGACACGGCTCCGTGGCTTGGGCCGGTGTTTGGACTTCAGTGCATGAGATTGTTTGCTTAGGAACGCATTTAGAAAGTTAACAGTGGCATTATTGGAGGGTTTGAATACAGGAAGTTACTTTGATGAGTGTTGTTGACAAGACGCTGTGACGGAAGGTTTGCGAAGTTGTTTGTGGCTTACTTTTGTGTAACTTCGCTGGCACAAGCTCAAAAGAATTAGTCTAGCCCGTGGGGTTTCGAAATACTCGAAGTCGAAGCTGCTAGCCTTGTTTATTTAACCCTTCCCTTATAACTTGCAAGCAGAACTAGAGTACATCGTATGGGACGGATTGGTGCTGGATAACAGGAGGCACGCATGCAGGTACACTATCCTCTCTGCTCGCATTCATGCATTAACAGAGGCGCTTTGATTCTTGGAGCGCTTCAGCCTCAAGAAGGATCGGCCACCTTCCTTTGCTTTAGAGATTCTGCCCTCTAATAGCTTCATCTCCGCTTCCCACAAAGGGTTCTTTGGCTCCAGCCGTAGTAGAAGCTTCATGTACGCCAACGCTTTGCTCCAATCCCCTAGCCCCTCAGTGGCCCTGACCATTAGCCAGTAGGCTTGCATGCGTGCGTTGTCTGGATATGGAGTTAAGATCCGCTTGTCTATAGGAGAGCTTTCGACCTGTTGAGCTGCCCTCCTACTCCATGAATATGCGATTGTCCACAGGCGTAATTGCAGATATGTCTCGGCCAATTTCATCCGGAGCGCGAACCTATTCCCAACAAAAGCGAAGTGCAAGCGGTCGTTTGGGGCAACTCCTGACCTTGGAAGTAAGCGGTAGCTGCGCTCCTGGTTGTCTCTTGCAGCGGCTAGGTAGATTGAGAGGGCTTTTTTGAAGTCGTTGTTCGCCCAGGCTTCGTCACCCTTCTTGATAGCAGTCACAATATCGTGGAGAACGTCATCGTCGCTTGGTTGCTGACGACAGATACTGGCGCAAAGGTCCGCTTTGAATTTGTTGTCTAGGTCTCCAATCACGGAGACGGTCTGCAAGCTGTGGAGCTGACGAAGAGGTTGGAGGAATCGCTCGAGGTTGACCGGTACATACGAGACAGAACAGTCGTCCTCCCCTGTATGTGTAGCGATAGATTTTTGCTGCTCGATCAAGAGTGAACTCGTTGATAGAAAGTTAGGCCATCCCTCGTCTTGCCAATGTTTTGCCTTGAGCAGGAAGGCTCTGCAGAAAGTCGGTAAGTCCTCTCCTAAGAAGATCAAATTTGCCGGCCTGGATGGGAATATGACATCCCATTTGCCGGCAGGAACGGCCTTGAGCTTGATGTCCAAAGTGCGGTACGGCAAGAGATGGGACTTCCACTTGTGCGCTATGACATGCAGCCCTAAAGTCTTGAAATCAAAGTCTTCTTCAGCGTAGGCGTCTGAGCTGAAGCTGACGATCATATTTTGATGGTAGAGTAAATGACTTCCTTCGCGGTACATTTGACGGTTCGTGCGTAGGATGGCAGTTTCAAGTTTGTATGTGTGTGCTGGGTGATGACGGCCAGACATTCCATAGCCCTTGTACTCCCACTCCTAGTACCTAATATAAGCTTTGTTCATATCATGCCGGTTTAGTGGTTAAGAGGCACATACTGGATCATCGCCGTGGGCATTGAGCTCCTTTCTGTTGTACTTGGCTGATAACCAGTAGGGGTAGATCTCGTTCCGGATTTCTGGAGGCAGTTTCTGGAACGGGAATACGCCAGGCATGCTTGCTGGAATCTCGAGCACCGAAAAGGACTCTTGAAAATATATCAGGACTCCCTGTGAAGTGTAACGTGCTACTTTGATTTGGTGAAGGATTACTTTCCAAATGTGATGAAGGTTATCAAAGTTAGTGTTAAGAATAATGAACGTGAGTCGTTACCCGTTAACACTTGAAAGTCATGGTCCGGAACGCTTATTTGATAGGGGGCAAAGATGACTAAGAATACGCACAAAGCTGCTTAAGCATTCAACACTCAGAAACATAGAGAGATTTTGACACCGCAATACGACCACCATAAAGCTCGCCTACATGTAGCTTCTCATCCACCAGAGTATACCTTCCTTCATCAGCACCATGTCTTCTCAAAGAACGATGCAACGGTCAACTTACCCCAAAATGCAAGGCATGAAGGGTTTCAAAGCAACTGGCAAGCCATTAACGAAGCCATTTCCTTTCCTACGATTACCCGCTGAAATTCGTAACCAGATCTACGGTTATTTGCTTTCAACCAGCTACACCAAGCACTACCCGGTAGCTGAAGACTCGGTAAGTTTCTTAGCGATGTCCCGGAGCTTGAGGGTGTGAGAACTGACAAGATACTAGAACTGGGAATACAGACACATACCACCGCACCGCATGACTTATGACAGCAAATCTCGTCCTGCACCCGTGTACAATTTTCATGTTGGTATTCTAAAGGCAAACAAAACGATCTACGCTGAGGCCTGCAAAGTCCTGTATGATCAGAATATGTTTGTTGAGTTCAAGTCGAACCTTACAAACGAGGATATCGACTTCAAGTGGCTTGGAGTCCCTGTGGTTGCACAGAATGCAACAGCATCTCAATTCGTCTATTGTGTCTTGCAGATCGAACTCAAGCCCAAACGAGTTGGTCAGTTCAAGAAAGGAACTCCCCTGCATGTATGTATTTACCGGAAACCTCTAAACACCTGATGTTTGCACAGTTTATGCTGACCATAACTCTCTCTTAGCTCGTTTTTGCCGGGGCTGATGTGCCAGCTTTTTGTACGGCGTTATTGATGGGCGGTAAATCGCCGATTCAGATCTTCAAGAGCTCGCTTTCGATCAATCTCAACTGGAGTCCAGCGGCCGACAATAACCACACACGTGCTTCTTTCAGCCTACCACTACAGAAAAGCCTCTTGGAATCTCTTCGCTCTCTTCACGGCTTTCAAACAGTCTCTATTACTGGGCCTCTGGACGAGCAATACAAAGCAGACTTATGCTCGAGTATCGGCAAAGACGGCCCAAATTATCAAACACGTCTGTCGAAAGTGCTAGACAAAGTCCGAGAAGGTAACGAGGCCTTCAACGGCCCAAAAACCGCGATCCACTACCGTCGGGCTATTGCAGTATACAACAGCGCCATGACCGAACTGAAGGACGAATGCTCCAGATTATTTCATAGTGGGGAACAGGCAATGGGGTTGGCTCCTACCCTTTCCGCAGATGACAATCTCACCTATGGAGTGCTTGTGTTCAAACTCCAAATAAAACTTGCGACCGCTCATTTTCGCCTAGGACAATACACACAATCTCTCAGATGGAGCAATAACGCTCTCAACCTGGAGGACTACGATTATTCCGCATACACATCCGATGCTGACCGTGGGAAAGCTTTCCTACTACTTGCGCGCTCCAACAACAGACTCGGCCGATGGGAGGAAGCAGTCGATTGGATGGGGGTAGCCGTCGAAAAAATGCCCCATCTAGAACCAGAACTGGAGACATTCAAGGGAGACGTGAAGGTGGCGCAAGAAATACAAGTTGAGACGGTGAAAATAATTCTGAATGAAAGCAGGGTGTCAAAAGGACGGCAGGTTGTGGTGAGGTACCCCTCAGACTTTGACAAAGTCAAGGCAAGACTTTACAGCCAACGCTCCTCTAATCGAATGGTTGGATGCATTCAAGAAGAGATCTAATAGTGTGCCGAAGGGAGGGGGGCAAGTTGCTATTTCGCATGGTTTAGTCTAAGGACACGAGCCGGGTTCATGATCATTCTGTAGGCGCTATCAGCAGAAAACCTGTCAAGATGGATTATGAGTCCGGAAATGTTATGGTAGGTAACAAGCTATGTAGAAATAGATGAGCAAAAGGACTCAACTGAATTGGATTAACCTATATTCTCGTTATTCATGACCTCACCTGGAAGACATCCAGATCTCTCTGCTCTGCTGCCTCTCAGAACTATCCGAACAGGCACCACTCTTCTCTAGACCCAAGGTAAGCACGTAAATGAATCCCAAGTCAAGTCAAATCAGTCACCTGTATCTTCACAATCCCCCAACAACTCGCTTAGCTCTTGAGCCGGAACTGCGCTACGTTTGGCAGTATTTCTACGTACAATAAGTTTGGGTATGGTTCATGGTGTCCATAATTTTGCGAAGTGGTGTGCTCTGAGCTCTGATCTCAAATGCATCGAAGAAAGAGTACTTCCTGAAACAATAGCCAACCATCTCTACGTGCCCCTCGATCAAAAGTCGGTACTCTCAGCGTCGATTTGGCTCAGCTAACTTACTCAATAGCAAGTTGCACACACAGAAATGGAGATCTATTAAATATAATAGTTTTTCTGGCTGTTGTCTGTGGAACTAGCGGTGACTCTGCGCGGGTATAAATCGCTATAGCAGGGCTGGAGGTTAGTCGCTCACACCAATATCGCCGTACTTCTCGCATGGGCATCGGCCATGTGAATTTATATTGCATTGCAATGTTTCAGGCCAGCAGGCCATGGCGAGTGGCCATGGCAGAGTGGGGGATTCGTAGCCGTTTTGTTATGAAATGGCCTGTAAAGACCATGTCATCTCACAAGCAATTGTCCCTTCAGTCGATTCTTCTCATTCAGAGCAATTGCCCATTTTCTTCCCGCCCTCCCACGTCTGTATTTAGTCTAGCTAGCTATCACCACTCCAGAATATGTCGCTATAGATATGGGAGGTTTCACTAATGGTAGTCATACGATCAATAGCACCTAGGCGTCACCGGCTATGTTTTCTCTAGTACTTCCTACTAAACAAGGCCCGTGTATTCACTGCTGGTTCCACAATCCCAGAATTCCGATTGACCAGCTCCATGCTCCTGCAAACACCAAGACAGGTTCCTCGCTAAGCCATTTTCTACATATCAACTTTTCGAGGGCACGCTCTTTGGGGAACCGGTGTCTCGGTCAGCTCCATGGCAGCTTCTTCTGATGAAGATAGTTTGATGACCCCTGCAGTAGCTGCCGCAGACAAGAGATCAGTTGAAGGGCACTGACACAAATGTATGTAAAACCTGCCTCTGCAGATGTTCTGATTGGGTATGCTGACCCTATTTCAAAGAACCTATTTATTCTAAAACTACGTAATTTGAGACCTGAGAGGAGAGCAAAGCTTATACGAAACGAAATGAATTCAAGGGTTGAAGACAATGGGCTTAATATACAGGGCTTGGTGCAGGCCTGTTCAACGCCTTCCTGGTTTTTGGACTTGGCAAAAATGCAAACGAGCCGGATCTGTTCGATGACCATTTGAATATACCAACTAAGCTTGCCAATCTCAACTCAATCTCAACTACTCAGATTTGTTATAAACGCGATTTCTAGGTGCTGAAACGCGCAGAGGACAACAGCACGTTCTTTGCGCATGATCCGTTGAAGTCGCCTCCGGCGCAATAGGCGCCCGTCATACCACTCTATGTCCACGGCTCTGGCTGAATTGGTAGACTATGTGTTAGAAAGACTTTCGGTCTCAACAGGTGTTGTAGAAAGAAGTCACGGTCTGGACAACTGTATTAGCAAGACTGGCATTATGAAACTGCCTCCAGATGTCTGCCTACAGAGGTCGACTGTATCTCCGTCTGGGCAATGGTATCAACAAGGTTAATAGTCGTTATGGTAACCGTCTTCGTCTGCACAACGATATCAGCTACTTTGGCATCCTCGAAACAGTGCCCATATGTCTGCCTACAGACGTCACCGTCACGGTATCGTCGTACTCTGTTGTCGAGGAGGTAAGGATAAGGCATGAGCATGCGCTTGAGACTATGCTGAGGAGTGATTGGTTTTGTGGAGATAATGTACAGGCGGCGAGATACACGTCTGCATGTGTGGTGTAAGAGCTTGTGGGGGACGAGGAGCTATCGGTGCCCCGCGAGAGGCTTGTTGGAGAGCTTGTGGCACTATTGCTCTGGTTGACGGAGGGAGCAGGGGAGTATAGGTCTGCGATCGACGCTAGCTTGAAGTCGTTGACCGCGAACATGACCAGAAGCCAAGCGAATACAGCGCAGCATATATGGGCGAGAAGCACACGTCGAGCGTTGGGCTGGGCGGCTTTGGTGGTTTTCGACATGCATTCAGTAGTGTCGTTATTCTGTGGCGCGCCGATACGTTTGCCGGCATCATGTTGATGGAGGTCTTTCTGTATCTGTCCTAAATGCTCTTCTTTAGCGTTAGATTTCCTGTCGTTCGTATCCGGGACGCTGGCATTGACTCGAGGGCAAGATTTCCTGGTCATTGCGAAGGATTGTGGAGACAGCTTGGAGCAGTCTCAGGCTCGGGACTTCCAACGGTATATATTATCAAAAATCCTGGCATACAAAGGTCGCACTGGCGGTTCGGTCAAGCCGAAGCAAGGGCCAACGGGTAAGATACGGTCAGCCTCGCGAGGCGAAAAACCATTAGCCTTCCCTTACTGCGGCTTCCCACGCTACGAACACAGACAGATGATGCGACAGCTTATATGGATTCTAATATACCGAAATACAGATTGACAAACAGTGAGCGGAGTGACGGACGCCACTAACTTCAATCCTACACCGATTTCGCAGCCATAATTCTTTCACCAGCCTCCATCATCGGCCAATCGCCATTGTGGAGGAAGAAGCAGGTGCTTTCAACAGGGCGATCAACAAGATACAGTACGCCCAGGCAACCACAGTCACTCGCGATGCATCTATCAAGACATGATCCCTCCAGCCTAATGTCAATACTGTAATCCGTGGAAGTCTGCATGAATGCATCTGAGCACATGAAGTCGTAACGCCGTCCATTTGGCATATTATGCCAGTAAGTTCTCTGGTTACCCTTTAGGCATTCCTTGAGGAAAGCGGAAGCTAATCTTGTCCTTCGCGGACTGACAGAGGGCAATGTGTCATTGAGTGTGCCGATGCTTAATGACGCGCTGTAGCACAACCAAGGGTTGCAGTGGAAAGTGGAAAGAGATTCGCCGTTGGTGTTGTTGATCTGAGTCGGTGACGAAACAGTCTGAATCGAAAGCGAGAAGGACAGAGAGCGCCAGATGAGAAAGAGGAGGAGGAGGGACAATGTCCGATAGTAAAAATCAGGTAGCTGAGTCGAAGAAAGCCAAGCGCTAACTGGCGGTGACGGCGCGACAGGGTCTGTAGTGTTTGTGGAGCTGGGATTGGTCTTTGATCCTTCAAAGCTCGACTTTGGTGATGGTTGTTCATTTCTTTCGATCCTGTCCAAGGCGGCATCGGACCTAGTCGCGTCGTCGCACATTGACCCCTTGTTCTCGAGTCCTACGTTTCCTCTGTTCGGGAGTTCCAGGCCACTGGACTTGATCAGGTTCGTCTTTGCCATCATAGAACTGAAAGGATATGAAGTGTGAGTACAAGAAAGTGAAAAGATGAATTCGTGAGAAAGTCGGATGTGCGGTGACTTTACCAATGCCAAGACTCCTTGCATCTGGGCATGCAAGGGAGGGGTAGACTTTGCAGCCCCTTGACTCCAACAGGTTCCGGTGACTCTAATGACCTGTAATTTGTAAAAACCTCATACACTCTTCAGCTCCTGCAATCTTTCACTCAGGGTCTCGTATCCGTTATCGCCTTCCCACCCTTCCTTCCCTTTTGCCAAAACGGACCTGACCGCGCTTCTCGCTTTGAACCTCCAATCTTTAGCAACTAGTTCTCCTGCGTCCATCCCAGCTTCCCTGTTTCTTTCCCCAAGGCTCTCATATGCATCCATTAGATCAGTTGTCGAGTCCACCACTTCTTTCCAAGCGGCCTTCGCCTCCCCAGTACCACTTTCCCATCCAGGTTGGTTCAGGGTGACACGCCATGCTTTCTCGTAAGCGGACAAGGTTGCGGACGGACGCTGAAGATACAGGGATAGCTTGGCAGTCACTAGCCACAGACGACGAGAAGACGTAATGAGAGGCACGATCTTCTTCTGGACTAAGTCGATAACCATCCGCTCAAGTCCCACCCTTTTAGGCGCTGGAGTTTGTATTCTGTTATCCTTTTCGGGCTGCATGCTTTCGACTTCCGTACTATTCACCTCTGTTGGAGGTTGTGGATAGGCAGTAACAAGGTGCGACACCAGTACTTCGATAAGTTCAACATCCACACATCTTTCGCCCTCAGTATGTCCGAGCAGTTCAATGAGCCGGTTTTGCGCAATGATGATCTCAGTATATGGAGGCGGCGATAGTCTGATCGAGACACTAAGCAGATTTTGCCATATGCGGAAGGAGTCCCTTTTGAGAGCTGCAGCACGCTTAAGTGCAACGAAAGCCTCCCTAACGTGTTTCTGGGGGTCCGTTGCGGTTGTCATGGAGCCATTGTCCCCATCTTCAAATATACCCTCAATGTTGGAGCGAGCTTTATCCGGCTTCGAATCAGGAGTACTTTGATCACCCAGTGACACATCTGGTGGAAGGTTCAGCAAGGCCACCGCAAGGTTACTCCAAGATTCTGCATCGCTATCCTCAATTTTTACGGCTCGTCCAAAGGCGTCCACGGCGTCAGCCCAATTCTCCTGTTGGAGTCTGATGCATCCCAAGGCAAACCAAATTGCATGGTTCTGCGGATTCACCTTTAGTGATCTGGCGTAAGATGTGGCTGCCTTTTCGGGCTCTCCAGTCGTTGAGTAGTATTTACCCAATGAGCGCTGTGCACGAGCATACCGCTGATTCGATATATCCCAAGCGCGCTCGTACGCAGTCGTCGACTTCTCGAGATCCCCAAGGATGCAGAAGAGACGTGGAGCATCTGCCGGTAGAGGATCCCGTTCTATCCTATAGTCTCCAACGTCGTTGTCTTCATCATCTTCCAAAAGCTTATTTGTTGACATGGTGATGACAGAGTTGTACAGCTGGCGCCGTATGATCTTCCTGGCTTTATCTTCCCGGTCGTTTGCTGCCCAGCACAGAGCGACTTCAGCCCACATCTGAAGGCGCTCATAGATCTCTAGTGCTGTCCGGAGCCCACCAAGGGAGACCCAACGGTCTGCAAGTTCGGACTCAAGTTTCCACCGTGGAGGAGAAGCGAGCTGATGGATATATCTGAGACGTTCGGAGGCAGACGCAGATTCCGAAGACTTTGCTTGAGGAAGGAACGTAGTGGACGTTGTTTTCACAGATGCTGCATCATTTTTGGAACCCTCAAAAGATGAAGTTTCTGCAATGACTTGGTCGACGACAGCTTGCAGCTGAAGCACACCTCTTTCTATCGTACGTGATCGATAACCTTCTATTCGACTTCGGACTAGCAAAGCTTGAGTATACACTTGCCAGTTGGAGCTGCCTCCTGAAATGACCCGCTCGGCGTAAGGCAAGGTTTCCTCGCGAGTCAAACCGTCTGTTGGTGAAGTATTCGTGATGGACGAGGCTGTGGCAAGGAGAATGATAGCGTCAAGCGGCTGTAAGAGTGGCTGGTTTCCGGGATCTAAAGTTTCCAGAGACGGATGTAGGTGGTCATCTTGCTGGGTTTCTGGGGTAGATGCCGCTTCTTTGGTAAATGCAATTGACTCTAACAGCGTGTCATCATCCAAATTCAGCTTCCGAGGTATCGCTTCTGTCAGTTGCGATGGGCTCGAGCCCATTTCACCAGTGTCTGCGCGGGCATCTTCCCCAGGTCGAACCCCCTTCTCATCCTCATCTGCGCTCTTGGCAAGCACAACTAGCTGACTCAGCTCCTTTTGCTGGAATTTTGTCCGCTTTCCCAACCTCCCAGTCAACGCAAAATGGAACACCCTTTCCCGTGCTGCTTGTTCGATGTCTGCTCTGGCCCTGTGGTCAAAGCCGTGATGGATATGGATTGTTGCCCGTTCAAGAAGGAACTGGGCATGAGTAATAATGCCATTCAAAGCGGGATTTATTAATACGCTGTCCGCAACAAGCTGCAAGTCATCGTAAATAGTCTCTTGCAAAGAAGAAGAGATATCGGTAAGCAGCCGCTGATGCCAGAAATTCGCCCGCAGCCGAGCCAGTCTAAGCGATAAGTCTTGGGTCATTGAAGGGTGATTCAGAATACATTTAGCCAGGACGAAGAGCTCGATATGGGGGATAAGCGGATATACAGCCTCTCCATCAGTGCTCAGGCCCGAAATTAGTCGGCGTTGAAGTCTTTCAATCGTGGTATTAGTTTCTTCGAAGAGAGAGCTTGGAAGGATTCCGTCGGCTGCATTGTAGAATAATGGAGGTCCCGTGACATTCGCCTGTAGGAAACAATTGAAGGCAATGGTGGCAATGGAGAAGAAAGTATGATCTATATCCGCACTTTTCGGCTGCCTCTCAAGCAGATGCTGTATTCGTAGAGTGAGGAATTTTGGCCAATCCCCGTCACATGAGGGTAATATGATACGTTCGAGCCCAAAACCTTCAACACTTTGATCAAATAAAGCGCGAGCATGCGCGTCGTTCAAAGTTTCGAGAAGATCTGAGGCCATGGCTACGGTGACTATGATGGATAGCTGCCTTATCCATGACTCAGTGCAAATCTCGAGAACGCCAAGCCCTTCTTGCGCGCGGGTATTTTTAAGCGCTCGGGGCTAAGCCTCTATATCCGGCTCTACCAAACTATGAGAGCCTCCTGCAATTGAGTCTGTTTCAAAAACGATGGCAAAAAGGAACATCTACGAAGATGATGTCGACTTCGCTGTGTTGGCGCTCCAATCACCTGAATTCAATAAATTGTAGGACTACGCTACAAATCCCCGCACTTCACACCTTTGACAAATACGTAGTCTGAAGTCGAACGGGCAGCTGGATTTTAGCAACCCGGACGCAGTACAGTAAGACTTCTTGACGCGGTAGAATCTAGAGAACTGCTCACACTTGCCAGGCAGCTGACAAAAAGCTTGCTGGAGCGAGACTTTGGCACAAAGCTTGACCTGCCTGATGACCGTCTGTGCCCGCCAGTAGGTGCAAAACTCTACGCTTCCACGCTCTTCTCGAGGACTGAAATCGAGTATATAGATCCCTAATCGGTAGTTGCGCTCAACCACTAATTGGTGATGAAATCCTGCTGACTTCGGTGGAGGTGGAACTATATTCTATGGATACAGGATCTGCTTGATACCACCGCCGACAGCTATGCCGATCGCTATGATGCCGAGCGGATGGTCACTGGACTCGACATGTGAGAATTGAGAGTTCTAGACATCTGCAGACCTGAGACTGAGGCTTGACTTTTTAGAGGGACTGGAGCAAGCTGCATCTACCCTCTGCTTGGCTGTTCTCAAAGGTCGAAGTGGAGATTTGCCGCCACCGGTACAAAGCCATTCCATTAAAAGGATACATATGCTTTCGCTGACTTGATCAAAGATATTGATGAAAAGAACTTGACCTACGCAAAACGCAACATCCTTCAAAACAGTCTCAAATCCCGAATACGTCCTCTTCAAACCAAGCCAAATGATCCACTCATACCTCTTGACGCGTTTGGCCTCGGAAGGTAGGACTTCCGTCAGTCCCCAATCGCCCATTCTCACACGACTGCAGCATCGACTTCACCATCTGCAACCCGCCATTTTACTCGTCCACGTCCGAACTCCTCTCGTCAGCCGCAGCAAAGTCCAGGCCACCGCGCTCAGCTTGCACAGGTGCTGATATCGAGATGGTCACGCCTGGAGGCGAAATTGCCTTTGTGAGCCGAATGATCGATGAAAGCAAGGCGCTGAAGGGCCGCTGCCAATGGTACACCAGCATGCTAGGGAAGTACAGTAGCGTTGAGATTATCGTTGGCAATCTGAGAGGAGCGGGTGTCGACAATTGGGCTGTCAAAGACCTGGTGCAGGGGAATAAAACGAGACGTTGGGCTATCGCGTGGAGCTGGGGAAATATGCGACCAAGTCACGTAAGCGTGACCGTTCCTGACGGATTTTGTTTGTTGGTCACCAGCTAATTGAAACACGAAAAGGACGCTACAAGAGGTACCTCTACGCTACCCAAGCATCTCCTTCCTTTCCCTTCAGAGTCCTCATTCAACATCCACGAGCTATCGATCGAGAGCTGTTCGCAACTCCTGAACAACACAATCCAAGGGCTTGACATTCGATGGCAGTACCGCCCAATCACGACCACGGGTGTCGGCTTCGCCAAGGAGAACGTCTGGTCTCGAGCAGCGAGGCGCAAGCGGCAACAGAGTCCCACAGATCCCACGAACAAAGACCAGACCATGAGTGAGGAGGGCGAAGATGACGAACCAGCGCTCGGCTTCAAGATTCAGCTGAAGGGAGGGAGTGATGGAGGGGTTGAAGTCTTGGTCCGGTGGTTGCAGGGCAGAGACAGCGTGCTTTTCGAGAGCTTTTGCGGAATGCTGAAGCGGCAGCTCAGAGCGAAGTGAGGATGGGAGGCTTCCAAGGACTTACCGGGTGAGGGGGCATAGCATTACGTATCTGGTATGACGCACGTAAGCTTCTTCGTGCAAGGCTAGCAAAGGTACAGTACATGCGTCTAGCTACCCATTCTGCGTGCTGACAGCCAACAGGCTACCGCTCAAACCTTTCCTCGCTTCGTCTGACTAAATTCACCTCTGCCACTCGTGAACAAATTTTCTTCCCAATGACTTATACTATGTTTGTATAATGTCGTATAAGTATATGAATAAGACCTAAACTCCAGAAACAAGCGGACCATTGGCGCAATGGATAGCGTGTTCGATTCCAGTCCGAAAGGTAGAACCCTGCCCACCCGAACCGTCTCTCAATTCACCTCGCAAAAGCACTAACCAAGATCCAGGTTGCCTGTTCGAGTCAGGCATGGTTCAAACTTTTTGCCTTCTTCAGCTCCAGCTCACTTGCATATCATTCAGCTTGGATTCACTTTTTGCCCTAGTACTCACCACTCAAATCTCGTAAATTTAGAGGAAAGTTAACGTTGCAAGTGCTCTGCGATTGAGCTGCAGTCATGAAACATCTAGCATGAAGAGTGAGGTGTTCAAGTGAGTTTCGCCAGGCTATCTATATACGCAAATATGCTCGAGAAGTTTGAAGAGCCGGATGACTCGGACGCCCACATCCCAGCCTCCCTGGCGCCTCAGTTCCACATAGACGCCAAGTGGCCACCATTGCTCCAAGTGGTGCGTGATAATTACAGCGACACCAAATCCAGCTCTAAGCCCAGCTAAATAATCTATCAATATACTCTATCCAGGCTCAAAAGAAGTTGCGGCGGCTTCTCTCATGCTGTTTGTGAACGTTCAGCGGCTTGATGATCTCAGCGTCCGAGAGGCCCGGCGGGAGCTCGACCTCCATACCCACCGATGCGTGACTCAAACGAGCGAGCCCACGCTGCCAAGCGTTGGCCGGAATATGAGGAGGAACTTGGTCCATCTTGCCGTAGACAGACTTCACAGCAGCTGATGTTTCAACACGGGCTTCGAAACCCTTTCTTGTCCTCACCACGCCGCTGGAACCTACCGTCACGGGTGAAACTTGAGGGCTGTCGAAGATCGGGATCGGCGGTAATGACCGGTCTAGGTCTGACTTCTGGGCCTGATCTGAGCAGATGGTTGTTTCGACGTGTGGGCCCTTGGTCGATGTGCTGATACCCCTCTGGCTCTGACTTGACATATCGGTATCTATGTAGATCCTGTATTTGTTCCTCGCTTCATGGTTTTGGGTCATGGATATTCCATCCGATGGGTGGCGAGCCATGAGGTCGTAAGCGAAGGGTGCAGAAGGCTTGACGAGTTGATGTGCGACCCGATTAGAAGGTCCGAGGATTTCCAAAACCTCCTTTACAGATCCTGAGGGTATTGCCGTGTCGAGAAGCCCGGCTTTTCCGCTGTCGGGAAGCCCTCGGTGGAGACCAATCAAGCTGTTGACGACTATTTCATCGACTAGCTGCTGTTGTTGCTCTGTCACGCTATCAGTAGCACAACCTCCTTCTCCGTCGCGATGATTGCTCTTTCTCTTCTTCTTCCTCTTCTTCCCGACCACGATGACAGCGACAAGGGTCAACAAGAAGAAAGCTACAACTCCAATGCTTATGCCTATCTTAGTCGTACGACTGACACCGCTGACATGGCTCTCTGTACTTGCTGATGAGATTGCCACGATTTCTGGCTTGAGCAAGTCCGGGAATTTGCTCTGGTAGACAGCGAAACTGGAATGTTCATAATTGGTGATTACATAGCTGACAGTAATTAGTGCCACAAGTCGTATCTATGATCTGGTAGACAGCTTACGCTTCTTGTAGGAAAGTTCGGCCAAGCGTGTACTGAGTTTGGTTTGCAGCCCTCATGAGGGGAAAATAGCGAATACCACCAATACTGCTAGGGACCAAAGGGTAGTCCACCACAAGATCAAAACTCGAATATGGCAGACAGATATCAACGGTCGGCCCTCCAGTCTCAGAGTTCCCTAATCTGAAAGTGATATTGTTGTTCTCTGCTACCAGACTTTCATGCAATCTATCGTCGACGAAATACATCTGATATGTCGTATTCCAGACCAGACCGAATGTTTTTTCAAATTCTTTACACGCATCGCTCGGTAGGTAAATGTATGGGGTTGTTGAATCGATGAGAGTCCGAATTGGCTCTGAGAGAAGCGATACTGTGGAGCCATTTACATATCGCGCGGTTACTGACTGTAGGCCCACAGTAAGCTCCCGTGAGATGTCGGAGCTTAGCGAAAAGGAGACATTGTTATTGACAAATCTAGATGAGTCGTAGCCTCCAAGTGTCAGAGATCCGAACACTCCTTTTGATTCTGGGAGTTCAACATTAGTAGGTATATCATAGTAAGGTCAAGAGAGTAAGCTCTGAAGTTTGCGGACCACAGGTTCAGGCTAGAGAATTTGCATGCTAAGGGCTCGAACATGAGACTCAATCACTCACGGTAAACAGCACCGGCCGTATATCCCCACGAAAGACTTGGAATCATGTTTCGCTCCTTTAACGTTGTCAAAAAGGTCGCATTTGGAGTGTCGTCTCCATTAAAGTGCGTTCCTTGATGGCCCAGGCCAAAATATCCGAGGTAATAATCATCGTTGTCGAAGGTAGCGACCACTTGAGAGTCTAGACCAGGACATCCAATGGCGTTATTCAGTCCGATTGCTACTGTATCAAGTCCATAAGTAGCGCTGTCGCTGTCGCTGTAGCCTAGATTCATCTCGAGGCCCATTGAATGATTGCCGATTCCTTTCCACGAGCTAGATTCGGATGAATTGAACAGTCCACCACGAGAGTCACTGCAATTCTTCGAAGCAGTTTTGCCCGGTTCGCCCGAAAGACATCCTCTTGCAGATACAACCCATAAAGCCTGCCCAGCTGTAGAGGGAAGGACGCGAACAGTCTGCTCGGAACTCGAGCTTCCGACCCGCAAATCGAAAGACGACCAATTCCCATCGGCGCCATCCCTAGAGCCTGGTCAACAAAATGACTGCAGGATGATTCCCAATGAGATAGTAAGGTAGTAGAATGAACAGCAGAAGCTCACCAAATCTCTGAGGGACGCCAAGATATGGGCTTGGCATGGGACGGCCCGTTAGAAGCCGGCATGACAAGGTAAGGCTGATCCTCTTTTTCTTTGGCTTCCTAGGTACCTACCTATTACAGTCAATTAAATGTCGGTGGTCGTTCGAGAGCAGATCTTAACACCAGAATAAAGAGAACAACCTAATAGGCACTCATCAGTACTCTTCTACTATTAGTCGAAGGTGGTCTCTCTTAGAAGTGGCTTCTTCGGGCATCTCCCCGCGGCACGTTCTGCTCGCTCCGCCTTGCTGCAGGCATCCTTTTGCTTCAGCCTTTCTTTGCCTGAAGGGAAATTGAAAAATAGAACACCTTGCACGAATAACAGATCTACAGAACCATCTTCGACTTCAGTACTCGACAGGCGCGCATATAGGCGACTTAAACTCCACGGTCACAGGCGCAATCGAAACCTGCATGCACCTTGCCTGCTGCCTCAACTGCATTCCTTTCGTATGTGTCTATGAGGTTCCGCCGCCCGTACTACCTTCAACAATGCAACGTTTCCTTACGAGCCATGGCATGAGACTGTCCATCGGATACTTGCTCACGTTTGGTCTTGCGGCAAGCCCCTTCCTTGCATGACCATTACGCGGACTTCCTTCTTGCTGATGACGCAAGTTCATCATATATGCAGATGGATACACTGAACACCACCAGCGTGCTTGCTGCCCAATAGGAAATGGCCGAAGTTGCTCCAAAGCACCGCCCGGGCTGAGTCAGCACCAAGCTGCCACTCCATCGTGATCGGAGTGGTCTAGGTAATTTCAGTCCGAAACCGTAGGAGCAATGGCTGGGTTTTCTTTACTACTGCACCTCCAAAGCACGGCTGCCTTAGCGCGGAGACCGCAGCTAAATCCTCGAATCACACTTGAGAGAATCGCCGGCTGTCTTTTAGACCATATATATCTCGTAACGTCGTTGATTATTTGATGAATGGCCAGATAGTCTGGAAGATCTATTGCATTTTCAGTTTATGGGCTCTGTCACGCCATCTGGCCGAGCAGTTGATTTAAATGGAGCTCCTTCGTCGACCTAAGTCAAAAGGATCCTTTGCTTACAGGGCACGGACAACCACCTTCAGGCCGCTCAGGAATGGTCCTTGCGGCAAAGTTCCTATTTGATCCCCGGCCTTGAGGGATACACGTCTTTCAAAATGAAAACTGCAGCAAGGCAATCTCTAAAACTTAGTGCTGTCAGCGCCTCTAATAGTGAATCTCAGTAGGGGCTACATCATCTGGATGTAATTTCCCACTTGATTAGTCTGGATCGCTTGGATCTAGTACGAAATCGCTGGTGACTATGAGGCTACATGCGCCGGGAAATTTTTGGTTCCACTTAGATGACAAAGACCTGCACGAAGCAAGTCCAGAAATCACAGTAGGCACTGTCAGAGCGACAAGGAATTCAAAGATTGTCCGGATTAATGCACGAATTTTCTTATTGGGGAAAAGGCGACATTAGAGCACCAGGGTGCCAATTCTGGGGAGTTTGACAGAGCCAAAGTAAAGGATAGGAAATGGAGACAAGGTAACTCCCCCCTGTGTACACTGTTGGAGGGCTCGTTTGTTCCAGATAGGATGTGTGGTTGGCTGTAGCCAACTCCGGCGTTGTGTACAGATGCTTTGCGACATCAACGATCTGCTTTCTGCTACATGAATGCAGTGATATCAATCACCTACCAAAGCTCAAGCCAGTCGTGCAGAGACATCGATGCCAAGGGTACAAGATCGTCCAACCTCCATGGTCCTTCAACCAGATACCGCGCTAGATATTCCATGGCCCCGGCTATGATTTGGGTAGGAAAAAATGTGGGAATGGGCCTTGCCTGTGCGGGTGCAGTGCATGCAGAGCCTCGGAGGTGACGTTTGCTCCCCAAAAGAAGAGTCGATGCCTGTTTTCCGGGCGAGTGGGAACCCAGTTAATTGCTCTCTCTGGCATCTGCTGACAAGACAGTAGCCCGTTCGGCTTAAGGACTCTGCATTCAGGATCTCATGAATAGCTGATTGGAAAGCCGAGAGAAATGTTCACGAAGTGAGATGGTACCTAGCGCAGATCCCATAGAAAATCAGAAACCGCTACACCATTATTGTACCAGCGCCTTAGGAATCGAAAGCAATAATATAAATTAAATCTCACCGGCGAACATCCTTACCCCCGCCAATGGCGGTACAGAATTTAGGTACCGAGGTAAATTAATTTACGGAGTACAAGGCTCCTTTCCCGTAAGCCCCACGGACTCGCATTTACTCCATAACTATCCAAACAAAAACCGTACATGTTTTACATACTGCTATCAATCACCATCTCGTAAGTTAGTAATAAAAACAATAACAATTGACAATAACAGTACCGACAATAATGATGATAATACTAATTATCGAAAGACGCCCGAAGCAGTCTGGTCTCGCGATAGAATAGGCAGACCTGCTCGCCAACGGCTTCAAACTCGCTAATCCTCCGGAAGGAATTATCGTGGTGTTGGAATCAGCCAATGAATGGCGTGCATTCATATGCTACCTGTTATTTGGCTGCCTCAGTAGCAAATACCACACTTGTGCAGTCTCCAGCATGGGCTTCACTGCGCATAAATAGCTATCTCTTCTACGCCCTACATAATTCTTTAATTCCTACATAGCATGCAACCCTACATGTACAGGAAACCGCTAAAATAACAGTAACTCAGTCATTTGCAACACGTAGGCTTCCAATCTTGCTGCTCATTGTAACGATGGAGTGCACGACAGCTCCATCTCATCAATTTACTGGAGACTTGGTTCCACATCTCGTCGACAAGCGTGCCGCCTTGACACCTGATACCATCTATTCTGAATATCCAGTCTCCACCTTGACTTATGCTGAGGGCTACCGCAAGATTACCTACAGAGACCTTGCCAACGCAGTTAATGGCGCGGCCGCGTGGCTGATCAATACCCTCGGGCCCGGTAAGGATTTCGAGACTCTCGCATACATTGGCCCCAACGACATAAGATATCCTGCACTTATCCTCGGAGCTGTCAAGGCTGGATATAAGGTGTGACTTATTTTTACCTTCGCTCTCTACCAAAATAGCGGTGCTAAACGGAATAGCTGTTTCTCCCATCACCTCGCAACAGCGTAGCTGCGCAGTTCAACCTCTTTGATAGACTGAAATGTAAAGTCCTACTTTCATCCGACCCGCGACCGCCAGCTGTTACCGCTATCAGTGACCATCACGATTTCCATATTCTCCAAGTTCCCAGCGTCTTGCAGCTCCTCGATGTAAAGCATCATCACTTCGCATATGATAAGTCGTGGCCAGATGCTCAATCGGAGCCTTTGTTTGTTGTACATACCTCTGGCTCCACTGGCATGCCTAAGCCTCTAGTCTATACCCATGCTACGGCAGCTACCAACACTAAAATGATGTCGCTGGATCCACCAGATGGCTACAAAAGCCAAGACCGGGTGTATCAAGGCAAGAGGGTCTTCATTACTTTTCCACCTTTTCACGTAGGTCAATGAACATCAGTAGTAGCGTGATGTCTCTCTTCTAACAAAACTGCAGGGAGCATATCTCGTCAGCCATCTTTTCAATTCGATTCCCTTTGGAACAGTGATGATAGCTCCTATATCAGGCGCTCTTCCCTCAGGTGAAGGACTTCTCGAGAGTCTAAAACAAGCTCCCGCAGACGTTGCCCTTCTCGTTCCCTCGATTGTACAAGATCTAGCGCAAAGTCCCGAACTCCTCAGTTACTGTTCGAAACATCTGAGAGCGATTATCTACTGTGGAGGCGGTCTTCCACAGGCAATTGGCGATATCGTAGCATCAAAAACTAGGCTGTTGAATCAGTTTGGGGCGTCAGAGCTGGGTTTAACTCCCAATCTCCTGTCATTGAGCAACAGAGGTCCAGAGGATTGGAAGTATGCTCAATTCCACCCACAACTTGGTCTGGAGCTACGACGAGTTTCAGATGACATGTATGAGCTGTATGCAGTCCGTGACCCTGAAAAAAAAGACACCCAACCTACTTTCACTATCTTCCCTGACGCTCACGAGTATGCCAGCCGCGATCTTTTTGTCCGTCATTCATCAAAAAACAAAGCAGACCTCTGGAGCTGGAAGGCAAGAGCTGATGACATTATTGTCTTTTTGAATGGCGAGAAGACGAACCCAATATCCATGGAGCAGCATATCGTTGCATGTAACGCGGATATTTCTGCGGCGATAGTCATTGGTGCACAGCGTTTCCAGGCGGCCTTACTAATTGAACCAACTACTACTGGAAAGGTTCTGGAGCCGGCTGAGCGTGCTGCTTTTATAGAGAGGATCTGGCCTACCGTCGAGGAGGCTAATAAGGATGCTCCAGCTCATGCTCGCCTTATGAAATCCCATGTCTTATTTACTCAGCCGCAAAAACCAATGTTGCGGGCTGGGAAGGGAACAATCCAAAAGTCTAGTACGCTGAAGTCGTACGCGAGCGAAATTGACGCCCTCTACAGAGACGCAGACACAATGTCTGTCGACTTGGAAGGCGAAGTCGATTATCCAAGAGCTACTCTGAATGAAGCGACGGTATCGAAGTGTGTCAAACAGAATATCTTGTCGACTGTAGAATGGCCAAGTATTGATGAATCAGCAAATTTCTTTACACTTGGCATGGACTCGTTACAGGCACTGGTTCTGGTACGTAAATTGAGGCAAAGCCTTGTTATGCCAATGATTGCACTCAGTACCGTGTATACCAATCCTTCAATCTCGACCCTCACAGCTGCAATCTTGCACCTCTTGGACCAACACCAGACTTCAACGGCCTACCAAGAACATGCGCGAAGAGAGGAACTCAATGATATGATCCAACATTATAAGACTCAGATGGACCACCGATTGCTGCCTAAATCCGATATCGAAGCCAACGTCCATCCAAAGCAGGAAGAGGAGATTGTAATTCTAACAGGCTCTAATGGCGCCTTAGGTTCGTACATTCTGGATGCACTGCTACAAAATCCGACTGTTACGCACATTTACTGCTTGAACAGAGCCAAGGATGGCTTGTCAGTACAGGACGAAAAGAACCGCGTCCTGGGGCTGCAGCATCCTGCAAATAAAGAAAGAATTTCATTCTTGACGGTGGATCTAAGCCAGGAACTTTTCAACCTAACGAAAGCACAATACGATGAATTAAGTTCCAAAGGCACGGTCGTCATCCACAATGCGTGGACGGTAAACTTCAACCTTCCTCTTGCCTCTTTCAAACCGCAGCTTGACAATCTCGTCAATCTCCTTGCGTTTGCCAACAACTCTGCAAATTCGGCACGATTTTTCTATATTTCATCCATCAGTTCATTGATATCTTATCGCTCAGAATCTGGAAAGACCCGGGAGAAGCCTGTCACGGCAGACACTGCGCCTGGGCCAAATGGCTACTCAGAGAGTAAGTACGTCGCTGAGCAGATCCTCGAATACGCAGCGCAAACCGCAGTCCCTGGGCCCTCCCTAGCTTATGCTCGTGTGGGTCAGGTAGCTGGAGCTGCCCATCGCTCTGGAATGTGGAACAAGAATGAATGGTTTCCAAGCATGATCATCAGCTCTCTCCATATAGGCGCACTTCCGGACTCACTTGGCCCCACATTCGATCGGATCGATTGGGTACCGATCGATTTACTTGCTACAATCCTCGTGGAGTTGGCTCTACAAGGAGCCCATTCAGCAACAACTGAAACTGCCTCTGAGGCGCACCACGCCGACGTCTACCATCCCCTGAATCCACACGCGACCAGCTGGACGGCGCTCAGGGCCATCGTACTCGACGAGCTAAGATCACAGACGAAGAAGCCGATGGAAGTCGTACCACTGCGCACCTGGATCGCCAGAGTGCGCAAGGAAGCGGAGTCCACGGCGGGAAGCTCTGGAAACGCCGAGGACGTGGACCTGGAGACCGTGCTGCGGAAGAACCCTGCGGTGAAACTCGTGGAGTTCTACGAAGAGCTCGTTGCGTCCGAGGGAGTCTCGACCAATCGGTTGGAATTCGCTGAGACTTTGAAGACGAGCAGGGCGATGCAAGGATTGGAGCCGATCAAGGATGAGTGGGTGCGGAAATGGATTCGTGAGTGGTTCGCGGCTGGGGACTGATGGTGCAGGGCATGATCGGGACAATCTATCATGTGAACTTGTTCCATTTATGGTGATTCGGCGAACATAAAGACAAGTTCAGCTAGAGCGTCACGGTTCTTTAAAAACATTGAGATCCGCCGCCCTACCTTACCTTTTGGCCCCCTCTGCCCCACCACCCTCGCCCCCTTCTCCCTCAATTGTGTGAAGTTTTTTTGTGGAATCTTCGATTTCATACACTGTCCTCATGCAAGAGATCCCTTAACCAGCCTTCATGTAAGGTCTCATTCCACTATATCCCGAGCTATCAGTATGCTGTTTGGTCACAAAACCGAGCTTACTAAAGCCTCGAGGCGCTTGAGTCAATAGCTTGAAAAAGAGAGTCGAAGAATGGCGCGAGATCCTCATTACAGTACTCATTTGCTCTCTCAGATGGCCACGCAAGGCTTGATGGTGGATCTGAGCCGGGAGGCTTTCAACTTCTGAGACGGTGGGTTGGCAGCAGACAGTTGAATAATATTCCAAATTGACACCTTTCAACTGGGCTATCCGGGCGAAGCAGGCATACGCTAGCACCATTCCTGAAAAGAGCCAAGCAATCTACTTTTCCCACCCCAGCACTCCTCACGCAATCACAACGCTCCCACTCCCAACAGGCCCCACCGCATCATCCAAGATCGTAATCTCCGCCTCGAAACACCCCCGCCACGTGCCGAAGAGCACCCTCACCCCTTACAACGTGTCCGCCAGCATCAACCAGGTCAAGTCCTTCTGCGCCCGCGGCCGACTGACCCGGGACGTGCAGCCTCCCCCCTTCTCCTCCGGTCCACTCGAAGTCGAGCTGCGGCAACGGTCCGTCCCCGCGAGCGACCGCCACCGCGCGCACGACGCTGTACTGCGCGCCGGCGACGACGTCGAGCAGGGCCTCGCGGTCCACGGGGGGGGGGGGGGCGTACTTGCTGAAGATCAGGGACGTGGCGGTGCCGGGGACGCGCACTTGGTACGGGTCGACGGGATATGCGGCGAGGCTTTTTTGGGGGGGGGATCGTGGGGTTGCAGGGTCAGCGGTGCTTTTTGACGGTGTTGGACGTGCGGGGAGTGGTCTGTGAGGGAGGGGGTTTGTTTTTTTTGTTTTTGTTATTCGGACTTACGTCGTGGTCGGTTCGGATGTGTTGATGAGGAGAGGATTATACTCGACTTTCGAGGGGACGATTGAGGAAGGTCGGGACGGCGTCGAGGCGGATTCAATCCGGCCGGAGAGTAGGGCAAATGAGACAGTCTTCCAGAACAACATTGCTGTGAAGAGAGGCTTCGGTCTGAGTGGTAACGTTCGAGAGGTACGAGACTCAGCCACGGGGGAGGAATATGTGTGCTTGTAAAATGTCCCTCTTGCCTGCTCTCCATGAAAAGGTAAAAGCCGAGGCCGTGGCTCTACAGTGATTTGCGAAAGACACAGGCACTCAAAGGTACGGTACAAGGGCCCTTGCTGTGGGATTGAGACGGGAGAACCGTCTGGCTGGGTCCTCCGACCGGACGGTTGTACGGCAGAGAGCAGGATCCGACGCTACACACTCTCAGTGCAATCCGTGAAAAGGGGAAATAGTTATTCGCGTAATTGCGATACATAGAACCCCGCGTAGTATTTTTTCGGCTATAAGTTTCGCCTTTCTACCGAAAATGGCTTAGCAATATAGAGGTTGTGACTCGTGGATAGATAGTCGCGTGTCGCTTGCCTGCGTCACTTCCTAATTGGCATATCCAAGACTTCTCTGTAGTGCATTGAACGATGTTGGATGGGTACAGTCAACTTCGAATCGAAAGATCTTTGTATGACTTTGTAAGCAGCAGATTGTATCAAGGAGCGCTTTCTGCCGAAGGGTTTATGATCATATTGCAGAATGAGAACGAAATTAATCTGAGATATCTTTGTTATTCTATAATGCTATCCAAATCCAGTAAAATCTTTAGAGAAGACAGATCAGTGTCTTACATCAAAAAAATAAATATTGATAAACTATAAAGAATCATGATCTTCAAAAGCTAGCGGAAATTCTTTCTCGTAAAATATTCTATATCTTATTATGAGCGAAGCGAGTAGTGAGATCACGATTATCAACTTAGCTACAAAATACTGCAAGCAAGAACTTACTTTCAAAACAATCTTCCGACGTCCATGTAAACTATCTCATATCTCTATCCGAGATCTTGGATCGACAGATAACCGTTGCCCTGAACATATAGCACCTGGAGCCGGAGCCAGCTTGAACCTCAGCCATGTGTATGGTCAGGATGTGGATATGTGAACGAAGTATGCTCTGTCTTAATGGCATTGTTTCAATTGCCTCATTTTCATGCCTGTCAAGCACAACAAAACCACGGATGGTGATCGCAAATGATTGGGCGGTTTCACCGCCAAGGCTGACTACCTGAAGAGGCCTAAACGGAGACCTACATAGGCATATTCTCGTGCCCCTACCCTTTAACCGAACGAATTCCCCTCAACCTGCCTCACCCCCTCCACCCCCTTCAACCACCCCACTCGATCCTTGGTGAACTGCTCCACCCCGGGCCTCAACCTCGTCTCGTGCAGGCTGAAATCGTCCACGGTGCCAATGCGCAGGATGCTGCGCCCCGGCCAGCCCGAGCTGACGCGGTACATGAGCGTGCCGCACGTGGTGCAGAAGTAGTTGGTCATGGTGTTGCCGGAGCCGACGGTGCGCGACTGGGCGAAGGACGTGAGCCGGTCGCGGCCGCGCAGGTGCGCGAGGTGGGCGTCGGCGACGGTGAAGTTGGAGGCGAACATGGAGGCGGTGATCTTGTGGCAGTCGGAGCAGTTGCAGACGAAGCTGTTGATGAGGCCGGGGGCTTGGGTTGGCTGGTGGGATGGTGGTGGTGTTAGTGTGGAGGGGTTGGGGGGAAGGGGGAAGGGGGGGAAGTCTGGTGGATGGAGAGGGGTTAACGAGGGTGCTGGACTTACGAATGCGAGTTGCACAGCGCCACAGAAGCATGTGGCCGTCGCTTCGTTTTCTTTGGACCAGCCGTCATCGGCGCCGCCGGCTAGGGGCATGTAGGGTTTGGATTTGTCGATTGCGGCGGCGGCCATGGTTGTGTGGTTGTGTAAGGCTTTCGAGTTTGATGTGTTACTGAAGCTGCTCGAGGAGTGAAGACTTGGTGTGCAGGATACTGAAGCTGGGGTTGGTCTTTGCTGTAGGAGGTACACTTTATATGGGCAGGCTCATGGAAGTGCCAAGTAGGAGCTGCTGCATCGAGCGGGGTAGGGGATCGGGCAGATTACCAATCCAAACAATAGAATCCTTACAGATTGATATCCTATCGTACCCCTTTCGAGTATGCTTGGTAAGTTGCCAAGTTTAGGGGTGTGACTCAACCTCCAGCTGTGAAATGATAAAAAGATAAAATCTCTACACATCGCGTATCGAACGGCTAATCTGTATGGGGAATACGTCGTTACACGACTTACAGTCAGGTCATAGTGCGCGGGACTGCTTCAGAAATTTGTAGTCAGTGTAGTGACGAGATGAAATTTGATATGAGATCTCTCAACATGTCTTCCTCTCACCGCAACCCATACTGTCCGTATACGCGTCAAAAGAAGAAGAAGAAGAAGGACAATAAGACACGATTGATAACAGAGCAGAAGAAAGACCGACGACAGGAGGCTCGCTTGGCGAAGGATCGCTTGTTGTTAAATGATTACTGATCGAAAGATGAAAAGAACGAAGAACACTCTAGACCGTGCCTGCTAAGTAGTATAAACATGTAGTATATCATTTGAGCGCATTACAAATACCGTGGATGACTCCTGAGATGCGGGCTGTCAAGTAGGAAGAGTCCAAAAAGAAAACCTAGACTCTAGACTCCGAGTAAAGCGTGCCCGGTGGGATCTGCTGCGTACGGTCTACCTGCATAGATGCCTGAGAAGCTTTGATCAACAGAGTCTGGGCCCTCATTTTGAGTCGCGATTCAGTAAAGTACGTTTTTACGCTGATCACAAGGAACCAGCGAGCCAGCGTCCTCTACTTGACGTCGGCAAATTCATACCCCGCTAGTGATTTGTATGCCGATCCAGCCATCATTTGTCAGCATTTTGGTGTTGCCAAGCATCATTCTATTCCTGCCCTGTACGGAGATGCTATCTCCCCCTCATTCCAGCACCATCGCTACTATATGGCTCTCTCGACGTCGACGGGCCTGCCATCGAAGGTTGTGCGCCATAAGAGCCCGCGGAGAAGCGCGTTGGGGATGTAGACGGCACTAAGCACGCCACGCACTTGCCCTGCCCGAGCGAGCGGGGATGAATTCACTGGACCGATATCGCTGCCATTGGCGGAATTGTTTCCCCTACTCAGATCCTTCTCCAAGCTTACTCTTGAGTATCATTTGAGACAACATTCCAGTATCTAGCATCATGTCTGTCTTGACTGGCAACTCCGAGCCAACCATACGCTTCGCAACCGAAGAAGGCCAGCTGCACCTGATTCCTGCCTGCGACAGCGATCTAATCGGTCTGCAGATGTTCCTCTAATCCTCTCCTTAATCCACGAACTCGCCGCCTATGAGAAAGCAACTTCCTCCGTTCTAGCAACAGAGGACTCTCTCCTCAAAACCCTTTCCTTCCCTTCAAAATCTTCTTCGGGCTACGCCAAAACTCTCCTTCTCTTCGGCCCCAACCCTCCCTCGACAGCTTCACACCTTCCCTCGCCACAATGCGCAGGCATGGCACTCTACTTCAACAACTACTCTACTTGGCGCGCCGCACCAGGCATCTATCTCGAAGACCTCTTTGTGAGGCCTGAGTACAGAGGGAGGGGCTATGGGAAGAGGCTGTTGCAAGAGCTGGCGAAGGAGACGAAGAGGATTGGAGGGGAGAGATTGGAGTGGAGTGTACTTAAATGGAATGAGCCGAGTATAAAATTCTATAAGGCAATTGGAGCCAAGCAGATGGATGAGTGGGTGGGGATGTGGGTGGACGATGAGGCGTTGGATAAGATGGCTGGGGGTAAGGGCCTTGGTGGGCTTGAGAGCGCGAAGAGTTAGTTCTCGGAACGGTAAATATTGGAAGGTGGAGAGTGACTGGGTGACAATGAATCAAGCCGGAGCAAGTCCTTCGAACATCACGAGAAAGTCGAGGTCAGATGCTTGAGTCCCAATTGGAATAAACTGGAGGAAGGGCGAACGAAAGCAGGATGTAAGTCCGACTGTAAGTCTGGGTCAGTGAAAACCCGTATCAAAATGCAAGCCTAGGTGATATTCTCCTATTCACCATTCATGAAATAGGGAAAACGTGAAGCCGGACACATTCATTTAGGCGGAAAGGGAATGAAAATACGTGAATCCAGACGAGATGAATCCCGCATAGTCCATCACTTCTCCAACGACAATTCATCGAGTGGCATCTTCGTGTATATAAACCGCAATTCCGGCCGCCAAATTCTTTCTCTCCTCTACAATATCCTCCACCTACGTGTTTTATCAACATGTTCTATCGACATTAATTGTCTGTACATTACACTGAGTTCTCCTCAACATGCTTGCATACTTTCATTCTTCGTTCTTCTCAGGTATCAGATCTCAGCTTTCTGAGACCATGTTTTCCAGCAAGCATATGAGTCTGTCGTCAAGCTTGGCAGTCATTTCGTGCTTGGGATGTCAGCTTCTCCCGGGCAGTCATGCGAGCCAAGCATCGTTCCTGTCCTGCATCTGTCATGCATCAGATCTCAGCTTCTGATCATGCGAGTCAAGTCTCATTCCTGTGGTGCATCAGATTTCAGCTTTCGATAGCTGTGTGCCGTATCTTCAATCAAGCATGTTGGTCTTGTGCTGTCATTGACCGTCACTCGTGCCTGTGAGGCCAGCTCATTTGATGGAGATAGCCGAGTCAGGCGAGTTAGAGTGAACTTCTCTTTGTTGCAGTTCTCCTACATCACCAGAGAAGTTCTCTATATATCTATATATCTTGACACTGGAAGATTTTTTCACTCTTTGTGCATGCTACAGTTTTCTCTGCGGTGTCAAAACAAATACAGCTCATATGTCTCTATTTTTTGCACCTGACAAATCCTCCCCACTTCTCATTCGTTTGCAGCATGTTCCAAGCGAGATGGAAACCATCCAACAACTCAAATGGAGAGAAAGCTTGACACGTTGCAAGAACGCAAAGCCAACAAAGAGTCGTCCACCTGTTTAATGCTCAGGCTTGAGGCAAGCTTCATCGTAAGCGCTTTTACTCTACATGAGCGGCAAAACCGCCCGTCGAGACTGCAAATGGAAGTGAAAACTAGTCAAGAATGCCCCCAGTTTCCAGATCCGCGCCCTGCTTGCGTTGGACGACCGGTCTTGCACAGGATGAAAACCATTTTTGGGATGAGCCCATACCGGGGAGTGGATGGAATCCTTCTACAAGTGAGACTGACCGATCCCTCAGGCCGCGTGCAACAGACCGGTCCCTCCTGCCGCCCAATGAAATGAGCCTTGCCGATGCCTGGGTCGCGAAGATTGTCGGAACGTCCACAATCAATGGAAGCGAGAGACATAGGCGCTGGCCTGTATTCTTTGCCTTCTGAGCATTAGTCAAAGGGACCAAGAGTCAAGAGAGCATTTCTCAGCGAAAAGAAGAAAAATCTTTCGCAAGCTATCTAAAACCGAGTATCTTTCGTTTTATTACAGACCGCCAAAACCTTCATCGGAGAAAGATGGCATTACTCGATCATCTTTGGCCAGTATCAAGTGCATGGGAAAGAAGGCAAAGACCCCAGTTTGAAGAGATTCATCAGGAAAGCTTTTCGATGCGGGAAATCCCATGCTAATTCTTGTTGTAGCCGCATGCTCAGAGGAGGACCCGGACGTGGTCTTTGTGGGAGAAGAGACAGAGGGACGGCTCGTTGTGGAGACTCGGAGCGGTGGCCATCACAATTACCTCGTCATCGGCCCCGATGGACGTTTCCTTCCGGTAACGAGACAGGTGGTTATGGCTGTCGATCGTGCTGGGAGGGGTATCTATTACTCCGTGGAGCGTATCATAGGATACGGAGAACAGGCGAAATTGAGACAGATCGGCTTTGAGGAGGTGATACAGTCACACCGTATGATTAACAGGCTGCGGGAATTCCAGCTAATCGCTGGTGCACAGTCTGGGCGATAGTGACGACAAGGGAAGATGTAAATCAAAGATTATCTTACAGCTGCCCCAGCCTGAAGAAAGCCGTCAGAGCTCAAGACATTGTCTGATCTGAGGGTGCATTAAAATTTGGAAAGCGCTTCGGTACGGTTGGTTTGACCGTGAACACACTGGACAGCAAGACGGCGGTAGCGTTCGTTGCCTGCACACAATGCTGCAAGCAGAGAGAAGATCAAGGAATACTTGCCCGTCGTCAAGGAGAACAAAACTCACTCAAATCAAGAAATGGATCGCGGGGGACGAATGTGAAATCAGAGATGGCAACTACGACCACCAAAACGCGAAAAAGATTCTGCCACGATGGCGAAGGCCGCGGTGCGATAAGAATGGTTGGAGGAACAGCAGGAGCCGGAGGAAGAGTGGCAGCAGAATTTCGACAAAGTCTCGAAAAAGGCCCTTTTGCCCGCGAGCTGGACGTCGCATTTCCATGCGAAGGCCCGAACAATTACGTATCGAAAATGAAGTTGAAGCAAGGCATTCACGTGATGTTTATCTCAGCCAAGATCATGCCAAATTGGCTCACGGAGACCACGAAGCTGGTCAACTTCTCGGACCGTTCAGTTATGCAGCTACGCTGTTTCTACGCGTATGCCGGAATGAAATACAAAAATGTGAATGCCGAGCCTTTGACAAAAGCGAATCGAAACCTGCTGAATTGTGATAAGGATGAAGCCGCCAAAACCGGCCAGGAGACGTTCCTTGTCCTCGTGACACCACAGTCTTACGAAGCTCATCTCAGAAGCAATCTTCCAAGGCCCCAGCGCCGAAGGGCCCTCTATAAGGCGCACAGGGACCTTTTTCGGAGATCTTTTCGGCTCTCCCCCTCCCCCTCACGCTCTCTGTGATGCAGACAAAGACCTTCTCCGAGATCTTTTCGGCCTCCCCCCTCTCTCACAAGAAGGAACAGATCGCCAACAGAAACCTTTAATTCACACGACGCCCCAAGCAACCAACAGTGTCACACTCGGCACGACAGGACGTCAAAAGGCTGGAGTTTCGACGCTGCTAACCGGCCCTTCGAGGTTGACCTCCGGGCCACCTCATCCACGAGCCACACCCGTAGTAATTCAGACTGACGTGGGAAGACTCGATCAGACGAATGAGTCTGACACTCCGCCGTTGACAGAAATTGGAATGGACGTATCCATCAGCTCAGACTTGGATGAACTCACCGGACAGGTCATTTCCGCAGACGACTCACAATCCAGGTCTCTAGAACTCGCGGATCAGGTGCGATAGTCCTCACTGATCGATGGGGATATTTCTCTTTTGGGCACTCGGGCGCTGCCTTCATGGCAGCCAAAAAAATGCTCATTCAGATAGCAATGTGGGGCAATCGCCCTAACCTTTTGTGACCTTGCTTTCGTCAAGGTCAAGGAGTTATAGGCAAAGCCGGAGTTGGAGAAGCTTTTTGTACCTGGGCGACTGGGTTCGCCAGCCTTTGGAAGGCGGCGGGTTCGTGCCACAAGGGGGGGGAGGGGAAGGGGAAGGGGAAGGGGGGGGGACGGCTGGGGTGAAGGAGAAGCTGCCCAACGAGAGGAAGATTGGACCACTAATGAGATTATTGGGTGGGAAGGGGTTGCTCCTACCAGAAGACGAGCCTTAGTATCCTGTGTGCCTGAACATCAGCAAGACGACTTGAAGTTCCGGCGACAGCTTACGATGGAAAGGAACCGTGCTCCGGTTATCCCACGCCCATTATACAGGGTTCAACCTGTGGCGGCCTGGTAATGATTAGAGCATCGGCGCTGAGATCCCCCCCGTGCGCTGGATAACTGTTAAGCTGGAAATGACCCAGAGGGAGCTCAAAGCATACGGCAAGATCCATAAACAGTGCGTAGGCAGCCTTCCAGCTGGGTTTGACGACAAGGACGACAGCCCTCTCCCATTTGGGCTCAGTTCTCGACCAATCAAGACCTCTTCAGAACATGCCCTCTGCTCTGCAGTAAAGTTCTCGGAACGTCGAAATCACCTCGCGGAATTTTGGAAGACGGCGGTTGAGGCAATTATGAGATTTGTGGGTGGGAAGGGGTTGCTCCCACCAGAGGAGCAGCTGTAGTAAACTGGGTGCCTGATCTGCAAGACGCAAGACGACTCAGGTTTCCGACTGCAGCTTGCGATGGAGATAAACCGTGATCTGGTCATTTCACGCCCTTTGCACAGGGTTCAGCTTGTGGGCGCGTGGTAAAGTTTTGCTAGGCTGGATAAGGCGTCGAATGTGTCTACTTCGAGGATACCGTCAATGTCGGGTGCGATAAAGTGGTCAACACTACCTGAGCCAGCCGCCGCAGGACTGTACAAATCTCTTCAGATATACACAAGGCTTGCTGATCTGAGCTTGTCGCTACAATTTGGCTTTTGGGGTATACCCTTTCGACGGCGATGAGGGAGCAAAGATGGGACAGCCAACCCGCTAAGCGTCTCGTCGGGAAAACCCTCGCGCCTTTCCCAAAACGTTAGAAGAGTCATTGATCAATAAAACCATCATGACGTCGATCAAGCGTTCCATTGTAAATGAATCCAGTTCGGATGCAAGAAGCGTCTTTCGATCGCAGTTTCCCAGAGCCACTGCGAGTACAACCTGTGGTAAGACCGACATCAAAAGCGAAGAGAACGCTCAGGATGATACAAAAGGCCCGAGACTTGGAACAAGAGGCCTTGCGCTGGAAGATGTTCCCGCCGATTGTAAGCATCGTACGGCGTTCACCTAGCCGAATCCTCTGGGAACACGAGTCATCGCAGATTTGGCACATGACAATGTCAGCGAAGCTTTCAGAGCCCAGGAGAGGCACATGGTAACTTGCAAGTTGTAAGATGTAACCGGCAGTAGGCAAAAGGAAGAGAATTGGTGGGCAAGGTTTATCGCCCACGCGCATAAATCATGGCAGTTTTTCAAGTGGCAGAAGATGCGCCACGAGGCCCTATGCTCTCTTATCCCTCCCCCCCTGGAGACGTCGCCAATCATGAGACACAGGGCCGAGGAAGACAAAGAGCACATGGCCCTATGACACCAAAAGCAAAAACCTTCAGCAGCAGTGGCAGCTGTAACCAAACCCCGGCGACGGCGTTCGTATTACCCCTGTCGAAAATACAAAACATTGATGCTCGAAAGCTACTAAAAGGTAGGCCTCAACAGGTGCCAACACGAAAAGCTTGGCTCGACCGGGACTGAAGCCTGCCTTTTGTTCTACGAAGCGACTGACCAGGAATATCTGAATGGAAATGAGAGTGTGAACGATAAATATATATCTTCGGCTCATCAGATCAAGCGTTCACCGGCGAGCCGGACACCCTGCAAACTTTGGTAAGGCTACGGGCCCCAGAACCCAAACCTAGCCACTTTGAATCAGTCTGAACTGGCCAGGAGCCATTTCCATTGAGCTTATGCTCGCACGAAATCATCGACCTTGATTCTACGCCTCCCGTTTCCCCAGCTCAGCAACTAAATTGCGCCACGACACTCACTGCCATCCCTACCGGGCCTCTCAATTCTAGGTTCCACATTCAGGCTTCAGCACGCGATACCTTAACGCGACAGTGAAGTTGATGCTGTCGAGTCAACGTCCGGGCGTCGTACAACGAGAACGCGAAGTGTTGGCACTGAGTCAACGAGCCAGTCGTCCACAAAGAAGATCCATGGCGCAACCGGGGAGGGGCTCCCAGCCAACGCCATTCCGCCGAGCATCCCACAGGTGCCGGTAAGATCATCTGTCGGTAAGTACGAGTTTAGACCTCAGGCGGAAACCCTCTGTCTCACTACGAGTCCATACGATTGTGACAGACATTTCCGCAGAGCATATCGACAGTCCTAAGACCGCCCTATCTTTCTTGAAGTTATACTAATCGCCCTTATAGCTAATAACCCAGAGCGGATAACTCATGATAAGCAGGTCCAGGCGGGCATTCGAGGCTATAAAAAAGGGTGACCGGGGTCTTAGCATGGACGTTAGCACGGGCGAGGTGATGATGTCGTGGATACGTAACAGTCGATGGAGAGTAGTTTATATAGGACGCAAGCGAACTAGATGCTTGCACCCTACACCAACTTAGTTAGGTCAACTCCTCTCTCAATCACGTGCTTTAATGTTCGAGTATATCCGTTAGTCATTTTGAAGAGTGTTTATTCTGAAGACTCTTTTCGAAGATTGTTTACTTTGAAGCGTGTTTATTTTGAAGGGTACTTTCGCCCCGCACCACGTTCTCTCCGATCAATAATTCATTCACAAACCTGACAGCAATAAGATATTATTGTTCCATAATTCAATGAATCAAATCAAAGGCCCCATTGAAGCATTCAACAAGAGTGTCCGCACAGCCAGGATGGCGGCACTCTGGCTACTCGTCACGGATCCTCCTGGGCTGGCTTGAAACAAGCCTTCAAAGAAGCAAAGCCTGTTCCGAAATAAGGAAGACGACGTTTGGAGGAAAGAAATCGGCCTACGTCTGATTCCGATTAAAGACATGTTCACCGTAATCGTCACAGCTATGTGTCAATCTAGGTCTCAAGGAGAGGCAGCCACAACAAAAGCAGTTTAAGGGCGACATTTCTCCGTCCCGCGCGACGATATACGAGAGATGGTCGAACTCTGGAAGATCCATCGATTAGACGACTTGAAGGCAGACGATGAGCAACTATGGGGATGGGCGGACCACTACAGTCAACAGATTCTAAGCTCGCATAAAGAGGAGCTAGCAGCATGCATGAAGCGCCGAGATGAGCGCGTCAAGCCCGACGATAGCTCTACAGACACGCTGTTGGTAAGCATCGTACGTTCCCGCAACGATACATGTCGTAGGATTAGAGCTAAGCTGCCATAAAGAGTCTCTCACGATCTAAGACTAAGATACATCAGGAGATATCCTCTCCAACGGCAACGGAGATGGATAATAGTACAGCGGAACCTACTGCGTTGCTGGCAGATGTGAGTGTCCGCTACAATTCAGTCACCGACTCGGCTCACATGGCTAGTATCAACAAGATGACGTGTCTGTGAACGAGATCCAGGGTGTGGTTGAGTCTGAACCTTTGCTGCTTGAGGCCGGTTTTAGTTGTGAAAGGCCAGTAGCGGGGCTCAAGTCGGCCATCAGAGGCCTCAACACGCAGACACAAGCCTCCTCCTCCAGTCGACGCGACCGCGAACCAGTGCCAAAACTGCGAAAGCGGTACACAGAGACCTTGTGGGCCATTTGCCAACTGTATCAGCGATACCATGGTGGATGGGGGGGTGTGTACTAACGTACAGAGCTGATTATCCCTTATCTGTATCGGAAGTGACCTATGTTATTGCATCTACACCGAGAAGTGAAACTGCTCGCCACAATTACTTACCTCATGCCAGTCCCTAACACAACTACGAAGTATAAGATCGCAAGCCCGCGTGCCAACGGCCCTCACATCAAGGAGAAGGAGCCAGCTGAGGACTACCACTAAACCAATGCAAAGCGGAGCCAAAGGGAGGATGGCTATGATGACTTCATGGGAATAGAAAATTAAGATCTATAAATGTGAGGAGAGCAGGGAGGTTTTGTATTCTACTAACGGTCAGCTTTTACTCAGTTCCAAGGGGACTGAGGGTTAGACGGTCGCATGGCAGAGTGTTTTCGCGCTGCATGGGTATTTCGCATACCAGGCTTGGAGGCCTGCAATATCGCATAGGGGGGACCTGGCTCGTGTCAGGAATGCGATGACCAGGAGATACGTGTCTTGATGGGAGCTCTATTTATATGGGGCTTTCCACCAGTGTTGGGCTCTTCACTGATTCCAGAGCCATAACATTCTTTCCCGCCCGCCCGCACCTGTACGTAGCTTTATTTTCAAGTCTAGGCTGCACAAGCAAGGGAGTTGTCTTAGCGCTGCGGGGACTACATATGCCTCTTCAGGTAGCTAGCCACAGTGTTGAGATCCCGCAACAAAACATACACAATTCTGGCTGTTTCGGTTACTCTACATGCTCACAGGCGAGGGCTAACAGTAGAAAACTTTTTCACTCGTGATGGGAATGTAATTTATTAGGCAGAATGTAACCCTTTGATTGCATCTGCGCAAGCAATTTAGCCTCCGCTCTGCGCCAGAAAGAAACCCTCGATAAGTCAAATCCTCGTTGCCACGTTTTCTCACTATAGCCACGAGCAGTCTGTTTTGGTCGCCACAGCAGGGCTGGGGGTTAGTCGCTCACACCAATATCGCATACTTCTCGCATATGCATATGCATATGCATTGCATTGCATTTGAGGCCATTCTTTCGGGTCACGGCAAGTGGCCATGACAGAGTAGAAAGAGTGGGGGAGAGATCATAGCAGAGTGAGAGATTCGTGACCTCCTTTGGTGGCAAATGATCTATAAATATCATATCATCTCACTGACAATGATCTCTTCAGTCAATTCTTCTTATTCAGAGCAATTGTATATTTTCTTCCTTCTTTCAAACAAGACGAATATTCGAATATTCTTTCAAAATCTTCTTTCGAATCTATCATATCGTTAATCCTCTATCATATTTATTCGAATAATATATCTTATACCCCTCACTTATCTCATTTCATTTCATTTCACAATGATTTTTATTCGCGCTATTATCGTTAATGTTGCTCGAAAAATCTCTTTCAAAGTTATCAAGATCTTTAAAGTCGTTAAATTTAAAGTTTTTAATGTCTCTATCTCTCGCAATGCATTACGTATTTTTTATATCTTTATCGTTATCGCTTCAATCGTTACAATACTATCTCGTTATCGCGTCTCAGTTATTATCTTTTCTATTAACTCTAAATCTAAGAAAATCAACTCTAAAAACGAGATTGATATTCATCACATAAACGAACAAAATATAATCGAATTGATTTATTTTCGAAGTTAATTTTATAAATATCGCGTGAAAAAAGCACGCGATCGTAAAGCGAAGTTTCATAAAAAATATTATCGTTATTACGTCAGTAACTTATTAGTATCGACGATAGTCTCGTGTCAGGGACTGGAGTGTAGCTGAATGCATTGATTCCGGTATGAACGGAATAATAGCTATCACGGTCTAATGATGGCAGAAGGCCGATATTTGTGGGCAGGGTCAAGCCGCGCTAGGCCCGATTCGGCCAGGTAGAGGAGCCATGGTGTTGTGAGCTGGAACCATGACACTGAAGTAAAAAGGATCAACAACAGCGCAAAACCACATTTTTGTTCCCACAACCACAACGACATCATTTATGGGCCTGAGGCCTACAGTACGGTAATCAGCTCATTATAAGGTATCTGCCCGTGCCCATAATGAGCGGTTTACACGACTGTAGGCCTCGGGTCCAAGGACACCCTGAAAATCGCGCAATGCCACGTACTCTTTCCGACAGTCAGGCCATCAAAAGCCTTTCTTTCGACTGAGCCATACTAGTCAACGATATGGATATCTACCGACCTCGCCCTCTCATAAGCCTATCATATTCAGCAAATACAGTCAACCTCTCGACACGTCCGCAAGATGCCGCGTGTCATTTCAGCAATAAACAGTCATTCCAGTCAGCAATAAANTTTATCGTTATCGCTTCAATCGTTACAATACTATCTCGTTATCGCGTCTCAGTTATTATCTTTTCTATTAACTCTAAATCTAAGAAAATCAACTCTAAAAACGAGATTGATATTCATCACATAAACGAACAAAATATAATCGAATTGATTTATTTTCGAAGTTAATTTTATAAATATCGCGTGAAAAAAGCACGCGATCGTAAAGCGAAGTTTCATAAAAAATATTATCGTTATTACGTCAGTAACTTATTAGTATCGACGATAGTCTCGTGTCAGGGACTGGAGTGTAGCTGAATGCATTGATTCCGGTATGAACGGAATAATAGCTATGGAGATCTAATGGTGGCAGAAGGCCGGTATTTATGGGCAGGGCCAAGCCGCGCTAGGCCCGATCCGGCCGAGTGGTAGGAGTCATGGTGTTGTGAGCTGGAACCATGACATCTCGTCGTCTAATTTAAGCGACTCGATATATCAATTAATATCATTCTTCGTAAACAATATAGATAAAAAGTTTTTTCTTTTACTTTCTGAAAAATTTCGAGCGATTAACGTTAAATACTTTAAATAAATCTATTAAGAAATATTCGTCTTAAAATATCTTATCAAGTTAAATAATTTATATATCGACGATATAATTAATTTGAATAAAAAAGATAAGAAGAATAAGACTATATTAAAAGCTTTCGATCTTTATTAACTTCTTCGCTACTTTAAAGTCTATAAAATCGCTATTTGTCATTTCGTGGTTTTTAAGATAATAATATAATTAATTAAAGCCCTCGCACTATATCGTATCCGAATTTTCGACTTTTCTATTTACTATCGCTTTGATTTTATTCGAAGCTATTATTATTCTTTTATAATCGCTTATATCTACAGCGATTAGAACGACTTTTTCGTATAATTTAAAGAGAATTAGAGCTGTTTAAATCTTTTGATAAAAAAGACGATCGTCGAAAGAACGTTCAATCTCAGTAAAATAATTAACAAATTTGCGAAAATCTTATCGTTGTCAGTAAAAAATTGTTATAATTTCAACGTCTCTTAATCGTATACTCGCGAATTATGTTTTTATAAGCACTTCTATAGTAATTGCGATCAAGATCACTCTTTCTTAATCTATTTCAAAATATTCTTCTAATTTAATTTTGATTTCATATCGCTCGATTCTCGAATAATCAAAACGAAACAATTTTTAAAGTTACGTTCGTAATTAGCAGTTTTATTCTCGCTACTCTTCGTATTCGAAGAATTCTTATACACTTTATACGAGAAGACTAATATAAATCTATCTCAGTAGAATTTTTTAATAGTACCGAAATGAAAGAATTGACTAAAGAATCACTCTAACGTGATATTTCGAAATATTACTTCGACTATTATTCGAAAGAACGCTAAAATCGACTATCGAGATTTATCTTTGTATTATCGTAATAAAAATCATTTTTCTGCTAGCAATACGTTAATTACACTTTATAAAAATCTATAGAAATAATTTCAATCTAATCGTCTAACGAAGATTAGTAACGACGATTTTTACTTTATATATTTATCGCTGAAATTAATTTCAAAGAATAACGACGACTGAAGAAGAATTCACGATCTCTTCTTCTCACATAATAATTTCGTTAATAACGATATATCTCAAAATTGAAATATATTGAAATATATTATATTTGATAAGATAGTATAAGTACTACTATGATAAGATCGAGAAGTACTACTAATTAAGCGAGATCTAAAGAACGCTTTTCGTTATATATCGATAGTTATCTTTAATTAATAATTACTCGTATTCTTTTACAATAATTTCTATTAATTAAAATAATATCTATCTTTCGATCTACGAACGTTATTATTTCTATTCAATCTGTTCGTCAAAGTTCTTTATTAAATTCTTATCGCGATACTTCACTAAGCGATAGTGCTTTATTGTCAGGGAACGAGGCTTGATAAGAGGAATCTCATTCTCTATGGCTAGGACTAAGGTAAAGGCCAAGACGAAAGATGAGGAAACAAGAAAGAACGGGGGATGCGAGCAGCCCTTAAGGGGCTGTCGCCTAAATCGTCGGCTATCGCATAGATTAACCTGACTAGACTGAGATCCACACCATGACAGTAGCTCCCCCTTCAAAGGCTGAGCTCCTGCGAAGCAGACAAAGGATGTAGACAAGGCGAAGGTAAAGACGAAGGCGGAGACAAGGCGAGGGCGGAGGCGAAGACTAAGCGCGGCGAGCAAGCGAGGCGAGAAAGGCGAAAACTGGACGAGACACAGGCGAAGATTAGGCGGGCGAGAGGAGGATTAGACGAAGGACGAACGCGAGGCGAGACCGGAGACGAAGGCGAAGGCGAAGGCGAAGGCGAAGGCGAAGGCTAGAAGAAAGAAATCCAAAAAAAAAATTTCTTGTCAGGTTCGACCCTTTCACAGACCATAGATACATACGTATCTAGGGTCTTGGTCAAATGGCCGACGAGTATCCTTTGCGGCTACCGCATGTACGTATGTAGGCTACACTCTTCGTAGTATAGATACCGACATACTAGCATGCTACCGCATATGCCTATGGGACCATACTCATCGCAGCATGGATACCGACATTCCCTTCGGTATAGGAGGAGGTATGCTACTCTCCTCACTCCCCATAGTATCCCCCCTTTTNCGCGATACTTCACTAAGCGATAGTGCTTTATTGTCAGGGAACGAGGCTTGATAAGAGGAATCTCATTCTCTATGGCTAGGACTAAGGTAAAGGCCAAGACGAAAGATGAGGAAA